>JAQFYQ010002403.1:0-11753 GCA_034694885.1 Buchholzia appendiculata
ATGTAGAAAGAGAAAGAGAGAGCGAGAGAGAGACAGAGACAGACTGACAAATAAATAGAGACAGAGAACAAATACAGACCGAGACAGAGAGAGACACACATAGACTCGAATTTGAGAAAGGTAATCAAGTCGACAGATAAACAGACAGGTCGACGATCAAGCATATCGGTAAACAATGCAAACAGTACCTATTCAGTTGTACAAGAATGAATAGAACCAACAAAACGGTCAACATAACGTCACAAAATAATCCTAACACAGTGTAATTATTATAGATCCAACCTACCGTTATGCAATACTCCAAGCTCATCGTTCCCATTGACGTCGGAGATATGAAGTACATCGTTTGATGTTCTCACACAACTACAGTTTTGACATTTCTCGACGTTTCGGTTGGGTGCCGACGACATGCCGCTGGGAACTGATTCCGTATCGACCTTGCGATACGAGAGTGACGTCACGCAATCAGGGGCGGAGCCAGTGACTTTCTGGTGGGGCACTGATGATTTTCTGCACGAAACTGAATCCCGGTCGTGTGATATCTCCGGACGCGTATACGTACTGATCAACTTCGAACTCTTCTATTAACAAGTTATCATTAATAAATAAATAGTCACGACGATGTAGGTTTCTAATGCCAAGAGGAAATATTCTATCACACACGACGACGCCATTTTATATTTTAAAAGAATTGGCTTTAATATAAAATAAGATGTATTTCAAATAATGTATCGATTTGCTGAGTAATCAATAAAATGTAAACTCTAAAGAAATATATGAAACAACAGTGATGTAGTCAAAACATTTTTCTCAAGGCCAAGGCAAGGCCAAGGCATTCTTTTTCAAGGTGAAGGCAAGGCAAGGCATTTGGAAAATTGGTCAAGGCAAGGCAGTAAAGTATCTCAAGGCAGTCTCAAAGCATGAAATCGAGGCCAAGGACTACTAAAATGATATAGTAAAGACATTTTTTCAAGGCCAAGACATTTTTTCCAAGGCAATTTTTTTCCAAGGCAAGGCAAGGCATTTGGAAAATTGGCCAAGGCAAGGCATGACAATAACGTGCCTCAAGGCAGCCTCGAGGCAAGGCATTAAGGCCAAGGACTACATCACTGCACATGTTGAGAGTGCGACGAAATGCTCAAGCAATACATACACACAAGGTAACAAGTCAAGGCAATCAACAAATACATAAACACTCAATGAGCAAATGCACTGTATAAAATCACACATGCCTACTACATTGAATGTAAAGCTACTATAAAATATCTAATATAGCATCAACAAAGATTGCCTTATCAAAATCTGCAATGACAACAACAACTGGACTCAATAATTTTGCCCGGGGACAAATCATGCCTGTAGATCTTAATGCTAAAAGGCTACCAGCCTTTTAGCATTACAAATATTCAAATAAAAGTTCCAACAAGAGCAGCAATCATAGTCTCTTTCATGACAGAAAGTTCCGTCGCAATGTTTGATGATTGTAACATCTGACTCGACAAGGACAATAAGATTTGTTGTTGGTGAAACAGGGAAGAAAACGATCATGCTTAACAAGATTAAAAACATGCTTGCAATCTGAGCAATAGTTGTCAACAATAAGCTCTGACCAACTCAACAATCTCTTCACTCTATGTTACAGCACTCTATGTTTGATCACATCGTAACCATCCATCTTCTTGCCGTCCATGCAACTGTTGCACTCATCATATCCATTATTAACCATCCATTCCCCAGCTTCCAAACGTTGTTCAAACCGTAGAAGCAGCTGGAACAACTAGTTGGTAAATCCTCTCTCACTCTGTCTCACTCTCTGTCTCTCTCTCTCTCTCTCTGGTCATAGCTTCTAACTATGGCCCAGTTCAGACAGATGCCCAGCATTGGGACAAAACGATGGCACTGCCTTGAACAATTTTTGGCAACGCTCCACATTGAAAAGAAGAGGTACTGACATTATAAATCATCATTAAAGCATACAATAACTAAAAGCATCCAATTACAGCAAGGAGCATAACGTCATTACAATGTCAGTTCAAAATAGCTTTCAGTCAGCTGATCACAACTGAAGTACACTACTTTAATTATAAGCAAACTATAGAAAAACAAATCTCAAATAAACATGCTATAAAATATAAACCTAATCACAAGTTTACAAACCTGATTATGCGGCAGGTTTTTTAAACTCGGACAACTTTTCAATAATCATATGAGACTACGCAAATGACATCACGATTTTAGTCAACATATAAAGTCAACATAAATTCAAAAAATACTCATAATATGTTTATACACATTTTGATTCGTATTAAATGAATGCAGCATTAGCATCAAAATAATTTAATCGACATAAACCAATAATTATATAGTGTAATCAATTAAAACTACAAATAGAAATCGTCTTTTCAGCAATCGATGGATAAACCAGACATTTCATTCATAATTGTATCAGAATACGTCAATACGATTCGAGTAAATAACAATTTAAAAACGATAAATTGTAATAAATTTATATAAAAACACTTTGATTATTATTAGCAATTACTCTAAAATATTGCAAGCAAATATATATTACCAATAAAACTAATCAGATATTCGATTAAAACTACAAACATTAAAAGGTGGATCATAACATACTTTAATTATATAATTATCAACGGTACAATATTACTTATCAAAAATATAATCAAAAAGTTAATAAAACTATGAATCAATCCATTGATCGGTGGATAACAATTATCAGCATTGAAATAGCAGGGAGACTAAGCTCGGACGATGCGCAACATACTACACAACATTGACGGACAGTATAAAGTTAAAATAGACAAAGAAAAAGCAGCAGTGATTAATAGCAAAATGTAGGCACAAGTCTAAACGCTATCACCATGGAAACGAATCAAAGAGGTCACTCGGTGCTACAGATCACGTGATGAAGAGATGTTTGAGTTTGGACAACACAAAGTAGAACACATCAGCAGAAGTATTAGTAGCACATTCTCTCAAGTAGAATATCATCATCATATATCACTAACAAGCAACACTACGGTACTAGATACAGTTCTACCAATAATATACATCTCATATATTGTATATACATTATACATCTTATGAATACAAACACGAATCTAAGATGTTCTGTCCGACGACACGTCATAGAGATAGCACACGACGATGCCACCGATCTTCTGAGGATATGAGGTGAGGACAAGTGGTATCTCGCTGTCTTCCTGGGCAGATAAGGGCAAACCAAATGAAGGTTGCGTGGTCTTGTACAGATAATCCTTAGTCAAACTTGTAATCCACGTTGTGCTCAAATTTTGTTTAGATTCAGCAAGAAGACAAGAAAAACGTCAAAGTTGTTGATGAAAATCGTCCGATGCATCCGATCGGCACAATTATTCGTGTTTGGTCGAACAACTTTTTTACATCAATAGTTCCATCGTATTGCTGAACGATTTGACAATTTCTGTTCCCACACATTGTTAACATACAATACCTATCAGTTCAATCCACCTTACACTGGAGCAATGCCAGCACTCTCTCAATATCTATCTAACTATTGTTTGATATTTTCACTCTCATAATGAAAATCATTCTTATAAAGGATGACATTGCAATATTATACTATTGAATAGTATGCAGTAAAGAGGTACACAGAGAATGGCTGAGTTTCACACGTGCCTAAACCTATCTCCCCATAGAAACATTCACAACTACAGAACGCTCATAATTATTGCTCTATAATAAAACCTGAAAATCTACAAACGCATAACAAAATAAACGTGAAAAATAATAAATGCATCATGGCATAAAATAACACGACATACTGAGAGCAGTAGATGGCAACGGAATGACATAAAGAAACGCGTATAAATGCATGAACGCCGTCAAATACAGCACGCAACTGAACGCAGAAAAAACCAGTACTTGCGTATAACAGCAACTGAACACTGAAAAAAACAGCACTTGCGTATAACAGCAACTGAACACTGAAAAAAACAGCACTTACATACTAGAACACATAGCGGAAAACAAACAACACATTGTCTGAAGTCCCTCGATGGACCAGACTTTGTAAAACTACTTGGGAGCAGCTCTCAGGCGTTTCTCCCTTGACTTGATGTCACCGTGTAATGACATCAAGTTCAGGCTCTTGGTAATTCCAGGAGCAAATAACCAGGAAATTTTTTAAGTGGAACAACCATCAGATTCTACATGACCAATACAAATAGACAGAGGTTCTGACACATTCATAAAAGTATGAAAATTAAATGCAATTAAGATACAATGGCAGAACTATCGCTCACCAACAGAGCCCAGGGACTGAGAGAATGAGTATTTCAGAATTAGTCAGGAATGAATGCAAGCTGTTGGCACAGAGGAATGTAAGAGACACCTGGGGGTCAACCGTAAAGCACATTCTCTCACAAGGTGCTGAGGGATGATCGGTCAAATACAGACAATGATAATGAACAACAGTAAAAATTGATTCTGCATCTTCTGATTCTGATTCTATCAACTATTGCAATTATTCACAGTAATAACAACAAACCTCCACACCAAACAATACAATCACAAGCATTGGTCTATTCATTACACGAATCAAGCTCAGGACTGGCGAAGTGTCGACAAAGCAAATAGTGGCGAATACATGGCATGAAGATAAAAAAACTGGTAAAACACGTTGAACACAAAATCTGAGAGTCGTAAGATCAACAACAACAACTGAACACATGAGGCTAACCAGTAGCAATACACAAACAAGCCACGCGACACGCATGTACATCGCACGCACCACATATACACGACATTCGCATAAACACTATGCCCCGATACACAACACCCGCATACATGCACACATCGCCTGCTTACATACAGACATCACAAGGTTGAGATAGTAGCCAGCATACATACAGTGTACATACAGTGTACATAAATACAAATATATGTCTACACGTCTCCTCATGAAAACAAGATCTACACAAACTGTACAACATACTAGTCACGCCAGTCAGACATGGATTGTAAGATCTGACGAGTTGTTAATCTTGTTCTTGATTCTGGACTAAGAACAGACATGATGAGGACCACGTTCGCTTGTTCACAACTGTCATGGAAGATTGTCGGCAAGAGCGAGTCACTCAAGGCACTAAATCAACCAATGAGAATGGACTAAAATCAACCAATGAGAGCCGACTTAAATCAACCAATGAGAGCGGACTTAAATCAACCAATGAGAGCGGACTTAAATCAACCAATGAGAGCTGACCGTCTCCGTCGCACCCAGACACACGCCATCACTTTCGTCATCACTCTGAGGTAGCAGTTCAGCAAACATATCATCCGGTGTCTCTGCGATGGTCGTCACCGGCAAGTGTTCCTCCAAATCCGCCCGGTCTTCAGATGACTCCCAAGACGTCTCCGTCTCTGACGAGTCGTAAGACCTTGGAGGAGAGGATGAGGCAGTGAAAGGTCCGTCGCACGCGCCAGGTTTTGACGACGACGAGGAAGAGGAGGCGCCTCTGATGTCCTTGAAGTACGAATGCTGAAGGGCATCGCTGGCTGTCAAGCGAGCCTGGGGACTGAATATCAACATCCGCTGCAATCATACATACATACATACATACAGACATCAATCATACAGACATCAATCATACATCAATCATACATACATCAATCATACATACATCAATCATACATGCATCAATCATACATAAATCAATCATACATACATCAATCATACATACATCAAGCATACATACATCAATCATACATACATCAATCATACATACATCAATCATACATGCACATCAATCACACATATATCAATCAGAAATACCAAAGAGAATTCAGACTGCATGTTAGTGTAATCACACATACATCATACGAGTCAGACTATATGCAACATACAAGTCAAACATTTTGATTCAATCATACATCTAATAAGCAAGTGGGTCTATAGATAAATCAACAATGTAGAAGTAATACAGTTTGCTTCGTGTGCAATATAATCTGCTCTGTTACTTCAGAGTTAATTATTTTCTTTTCCAGAGACATCGAAAGTAAGAAATTCTGCCGACACATTTACTGCAATTCTTCACAGATCACCAGAGCTCAGCCAAAGAATATTTTTGCCATTGAGAGATTTATACTCAAGGATATTGATTCATTGCTGCTATAACTTCACGTCAACTTTCGTGATTTGAATTTAAAATTTCATCACTCAATCTTACAACATAAATTAAACTAATCAATAATCATTACTGATCATAATGAACCTACTTCTATGAGGTCTTTCGAGTCGGCATCTAGATCTGGAACAAACGTTTCTATTGGTTGCCGGGGACATTGTCTAAAGGAAGACCTTGGCAACGACAACCGTTCCGGCCATTCGTGTTCAGCTGGTGTTCCTATACATCTGTACACAGCCAATTACAGCTTTACTTACACCTCTAAACAACCAATCACAGCCCTCCATACATCTCTAAACAACCAATCACAGCCCTCCATATACCTCCAAACAACCAATCACAGCCCACCATTTACCTCTAAACCACCAATCACAGCCCCCGATACACCTCTAAACAATCAATCACAGCACTCAATACACCTCTAAACAACCGATCATAGCTCTCCATACACCTCTAAACAACCAATCATAGCTCTCCAGACACCTCTAAACAACCAATCACAGTTCTCCATACACCTCTAAACAACCAATCACAGCCCTCCATACACCTCTAAACAACCAATCACAGCCCTCCATACACCTCTAAACAACCAATCACAGTTCTCTATAGACCTCTAACAACCAATCACAGTTCTCCATACACCTCTAAACAATCAATCATAGCTCTCCATACACCGCTAAACAACCAATCACAGCCCACCATTTACCTCTAAACAACCAATCACAGCCCTCCATACACCTCTAAACAACCAATCATAGCTCTCCATACACCTCTAAACAATCAATCATAGCACTCAATACACCTCTAAACAACCAATCACAGTTCTCCATACACCTCTAAACAATGAATCACAGCCTGTCGCATACAAAGTCGAATATTAAAAAAATGAAGTAGCAACAATAACTAAGTTAATCAAACAAAATAGTAGTAGCACATACCAAGTACATAATTGTAGTGAAAACAAAATAAGCATTAGCCTATAGCGCAAGATCATAAAAAAATCTGATCATCCAGATTATATATACACTGACATTCTTGTACAAAATTTGTGCTTGGCACAAAGTTCTTGCTAACAAGATAATGCACTGTACAAAGTATTGAAATCATCGGCAAACTACTTTTTCAACCCGGAGGTTAGAAAACTAAGCGAAAAAAGCTGATCGAGTATTCGCACCAAAAGTCGAGAGCAAGAGAAAGGTGAGCTTCGAGCACTTACTCAAATATCTTGCACAGCTGTTCCTGTTCGGACGACGCACGAAACAACGGTCTAAAAATAGCAACAACGGAAAATCGTAATTACAAATTGAAACTCTTAAAGAGAATAATTTCATAGCAATTCATATCACAAAAGCCACATAATTGAAAAGAGTCAGCTAACAGAAATTTTTTAAAAGTGTTGTTATGTTGTTAATGATCAAATGCGACAGTGAGCCAGCTCTATACGCAGTCATCAGCAAAATGAATCAGTCCACCGTCCTATCCAGAGCAGGATTCAATGTGAAACATTGTCAGGATAGATGCACAGGTAGTATATGACAAGCAGAAGAAAGCTACAACCAACCTGCGGTTGTGTAGTTCAGCAAAGATGCAGGCACAGCTCCACAGGTCAATAGGAAGACTGTACTCATCCTGAAGCAGAACCTCCGGGGCACGGTAATACAGTGTTACCACCTGCAGGGAGCAATTACACACAGTGTTACCACCTGCAAGAAGCAATTACAGTGTTACCACATGCAGTGAGCAATTACACACAGTATTACCACCTGCAAGAAGCAATTACAGTGTTACCACATGCAGTGAGAAATTACACACATAGTGTTACCATTTGGAGTAAGCAATTAAACACACAGTGTCACCACACGGCGTGAACAATTAAGTGCAATCAGCTGCAGTAATTACACAATCAGTGCTACCACAAGAAATGGGCAATTACACACAGTGCTACCATATGGAGCGAGCAAATTATACAGAGTGCTACTACCCGCAGTGAGCAATTATACAACACAAAAGAGCTACCACATGCAATGAGCAAATTACATGGAGCTACTGCCTGCAGTTTCCCAGTGTCTAAAGTGACAAAATCTCCAACCTTTGCTGAGTTTGCTCACATTTTCGGTATAACCACAATTCAACAAATTTTAAGTCACAGTTAACCAAGCAAATTCAAACAAATAACATATTAGTAATCATTTTAAAGATTGAACAATAAAATGGGAAGAATATAGACGAACCATGGCCGTATTTAAGAGGGGAGATTTCGGGTTAAACCCCCAAATTTGTTTCTTGAAAGCTAAGTTGTTATGTGAAGAAAAAATTGAAAAGGTCATCAATTTAAAAAAAAGTCAAACGTCCCGCAAATAATTTTTTTACAAAGGGTCGACAATTTTTTGGCAATCTAAACCTCCCACACCCAAATGAAATCATCCTGGTTATGACCCTTACAAGAACTGAAAGAAATTGTGCACATAGTAAGGAGTGAACTATAATTAGTTATACAACACTTACCACAGACGTTAGCGCCATCTGATAACCATAAACACGCGCAAGACCAAAGTCCGCCAGCTTGACCTGCTGACCCGACCCACTTATGAGAATATTCTGCGGCTTGAGGTCACGGTGAATGATACGATGCATGTGTATGAATTCAACGCCGGAAAGTATCTGATGAAATATATCCTACAAGAGAAAAAACTAAATCAGCTATGGTCTGAAAAAAACATATATAAATACTAGATGTAAAACAATTCATATTTAAATATATTCACACTCAATATAAATAAAGGTGTTTTAACAATCATAGTTGATATAGAAAATGAGAGGCATCAGATTACGCAGAATATGCCTACTTGGTGTTTTTCTCAACATTCACTCTAATTATAAAGTATTTATGGCAGAAATAATATTCCTACTATACACAAGTACAAACACACACACAAACAAATACTTTTTTTACACACAAAAGAATATACAAATACGTAATTAATAAGAGCATACAAAATAAAAACTTTAAATACTTAGGAGAAAAATAAACTTCAATATTTATAAGCTAACACTTTCACGGGTTTTGGGTGAATGGCGAAAATCGTTACTACCCAATTTTTGTTGCAAACAGTAAATGCTTCACACTTCTCAAACGAGATAAATTCTCCAGCAAAAACTAGAAAGCAAACCTAGCAACCAGCAACAGCTTGTAATGCCATTCTAATACACTATTACTACATTTAGCATATTTCAGGTTGGTCCATAGTCAGAGCTTCATGTAATTACTGGTTTTATATTTAAGACAGTTCGATAGTTGCGATGTTTCGACTACCAACCATGATCATGTCCGGACCAAGACCAGGCGAAGGACATCGGTCGAGGAACTGCGAGAGATCTTGATCTATGTGCTCAAAGACCAGCATCAACTTCATCTCATGGTGTGTACGAGCGCCAGAACAGACGTCCAATAACCTACAAAAACCATGCATAAATCAAGGCATAGAGTACAGAAGGATGTCAATATACCATATATCATAATATATCATGATCATAAATATAATCATCATTAAATGGACAAATATCATAATCATTCAATGTTAAAATGTACTTGTACAACCAGGTAGTTAGATGTCACCAAAAGATGCCATATCACCAAAAGGCTATAATGTCACCGTGGGATAACGTCACTAAAGGTGATGATTAAGTTAATCAACAACATCAGACGACCATCACACAAACATTGTAAATGTAATTACGCCAAGATTTAGTGTAGATATCCTAACATCTACAACCTCACTGAAAATGATTTCAAACTAATCAGGCCTACATGTTTCTCCAGCTATCAACTTAGAACATAAATCTCAGATACTGACAAAACTGTCATGTGCATACGCTCGGTTAGATCTTCCTTTGAAGTTGGAGCAGACAGAACAGAACACCTAACCTTACAACCCATATTAAACGTAGACCTAATAGTAACAACGAACAGTTATAACAGTCCTACAATGATGGTTATAATGATCGTTATCAATATTGTGTGACCAGTCGTATCCCAAATGCTATTTCTTATCGCAGCTTGCAACAATAAACATTTACAAAGCACAAAACAGACATTCGCTCACCGAACAATATTCGGGTGATTGAATTTTTCCAGCTGTTTCAGCAGTCCGATCTCGCGCAGGGCATTCATCGGCATCCCTTCCTCGGACATCAACTGGATTCGTATCTCCTTCAGCGCCACGCTTCGTTCTGGATTGTTCTTATCCGTTCCTTTGTAGACGGTTCCGTACGCTCCCTTGCCGAGCACACTCGCGCACTTCTCGTACGGGTGCATGGTTTCACTGCACGGAGGATATCTGAGCGAGACGGAAGCTTGAGAAGGGACGGCCTTGCCGGGGATGGAAACCATTGTCAGTGTCTGTCAATGCTGCCCTATGTCAAACCTATCAATCATATAGACCTTGTGCAGCTGGCTAATCTACATAGAACACAGTAGCTGATTTTTTGTACAAACGTGCAGGCTATTCAGCCAATAGCAATGCTGATTTAGTTCTTACTGACTGTAGCTGCAGTAGCGCAGCTGCTTGTCCTGTTTAGGAATACTGGAAAAATCTATCCAAGCGTGCACTGCGATAAATCCAAGCAAGTAATAATGATTGTGCATTGGTTGAAACTCGCGCCACACAAGCGGGGCCTAGCCTGATGCTTGTAGCAGCAGCGCTGCATGTGAGGCGGTCCTTGAGCACGTGGTTAAGTTTGAACTGCGGCGCGCGATAGCAGCTGCTGGCTGAAGCCAGCAGCTGCTACCGCGCAGCGGTAGGCTGAGCCACCCTGGGCTGAGCTTCAATGGCACACACAGCAGAGGCATTATAACAGGCCACAGGGTGACACAGCTGCATTAGCGTATCGGTCGACGAAAACTTTGCTTAGCTTACTTCGAAGTACTCCAACCAATCATGGCTTGTGAAACCAACAATAACAAGCTGGTTTAGTGGGCTTAGGTGCTTAAACACGGTTAAGCAACAGAACCATGTGTTTAGTTACATACAAACACCATACAAACACCATAAAAGCACCATAGTTACAAACACATAGTTACATACAAACACCATAAAATTGATTTTGTAAATCTGTTTTTATGTTTTTAAACGACTGCTATTTTGTAGCCAGGTATGTATTCATGTTCGCTTTGCAAGAATTGCTAGTAATATTCATTAAAATTATATTTTTTACTATTTGGAAAAATAATATGAATTAATGTAAGTTACATTGAAATGCATTAGAATCTCATAGCGTAGACGTACGCACTTTTAGCCCAGCGCTCATTGGTCAATATCTAGCCTGCTAGCCTGTAATGCATTTTGTTTGTCGACATTTACCCCTTCCCTGCACATCGCGTGTAATAATTTATTAACTGTTATCGTTTGTAAAAGTTATTGTTAATGTAGTCAAATTTAGTTAATTTTTGTAATAAAAAGACTGTTTTCCCAGTGACAGTGATGCGTATATGAAGGTGTACAGGGTTACCACAATATTACCTGTAGAAGTTGTTGCTACATCTTCTATGATCAGAACTGCGGGACT
>JAQFYQ010002404.1:0-11752 GCA_034694885.1 Buchholzia appendiculata
TAGTTTTCCTGTCTTGCCAACTTACTCTTTCCACTCTTCTCCATAACCACATCTCAAATGCTTCCAACTTATCCTTCACTGACTTTCGCAAGGTCCACATCTCACAGCCATACAATGCTACTGGCCAAATTAAGCATTTAACCAACCGTTGCAGTATACACTTAATAAATAAAAGAAACTCCACAAGAATAATGGTCAACATTGTATAATATTATGTCCAAAAACTATGATATTTATTATATATATAAACGAAGAAGTTTTTCTTCTATTCATAACAATGAACATCAAAAACTACTCAAATTGTAAATAGCCATGACCATTTCATGTTTAAAGTTCATCAGTATCTTTACGTTTAATATCCTTAAGTTAGGCATAAAATAGCTTAAATTTTATGATTAATTAATAAATCAACAAATAATAAACTGTTAATTACTTGCGCCAAACCTTAACAAGTTAAACAGTCACAGTGGCTTCTGACATGCAGATGCATCCGTTCAGAATTACTACCAATAACATCAGAATAATTCATTACGACAACATTAACACGAGTTTATTATCTTTACGATCACAATGAATTGCCGAGTATATACGGACTGTTGTTCCTCAGTGTTCTGGACCCTGTACTGGTCCTGGATTCATCCAAGGCTCACTTGACTATTATCTCAACTGTCAACTTTTAGTCCTTCACATGTTCAACGTCAATATTACTAGAAGTCGTGACAATAGCTCTAGCTCTTCTCTTAGCCACCATTCGCTCCACCAGGAAGCGGGACAATAGCTCTAGCTCTTCTCGTGTTCTTCGTTCGTACTGGTAGGAGGCGGGGCAATGACTTGATTGATGTTGTCACAGACGATCGTGAGCGAGGCTGCCGAGCGAGTGAGCAAATCACGATACTTCTTGGCATTAAGCTCCGCCTGCTCCGCACTGCTCGCAACATCGCCCAACTTCTTCCTCACTTCCCTCAGTTCGGCCTGCGTCTGGGCCTCCGCTGCGACGTGACTTACCATGTTCGACTTCAATGTATCTGTAAACACAGTGACATCATGAACATCAATGACATTCGGAATATTGATCTTCAATGACAGTCAAAATCATGCAATCAATCAACGAATAAAAGTTATGAACAGCTTCATAAAAACATTACACCAATGCAGGCATCAAAACAATGCACTTACAAAAACATACAATTCAAACTCAATCGAAAACAGACTCATATTAAAAATAACAAAAGAAATAGATATTTCAGAAAACATTATTGATATAAACCAAGACCCTACATTCAAAAGACCCTACCAAATTTGACTCACCGACTTCACGCTGAACCTCCTTTAGTCTGGTTTCAGTATCGCTGAGAACTTTCTCGCTCTTGTTCAGGTTCTGCATCACACTCGCAATGTTTATCAGCGCACCGTTGTGCAAGACGACGTCCGTTGATGGTGCAGTCACTGCACGGCTTGCTGCACCACTGTCTGCGCGGTCCATCAGCCTACGGTTACCTGTCACACACGCACGCAAACATACGCACGTACTGTAGTCATGCAAACATTAAAGTAATAATGATAATATAATAATACTAAAGAAATCATATATCATATGTCGCCTGTGATTTGTCACCGAGTATACTGTAGTCACTAAATTCATACAATATTAGGCGTTGAACAAATATAGAGTATTATTATTATTATTATTATATAGACAATTCTATTACAGAAATATGATGAATATTTGAATTTCGCTGTACAAGCATTTTCCATAGAGTTTCAAGGTTCCTCTGATTATCTATTACTTGAAGTGTCATTCAGAGAAGGAAAGATTGACAGAATTAAATGCCGTCAAATCCAATGTAATAAGAAACTAACAGTTTGTATAAACACCAGCTGGAGGCGTACTGTAACACATAGCAGAGTGAAGACTAAAAGCGAATATCTTAAAACTAGAATGCATTAATTCAGATTTATCTAGGCATAGGATAATTTGTAATAAGATACTAATAATACTGGACGTTTACTTACAACCTGTTCAAATCATTTAATTATTCTAATAAGAATACAATTTATGACTGAAGCTAAAAATGATATGCCGCTTGCTTTACTGTTACATTTCATTCACTTCTAATCTTCTTCTTCTTCCTTGACTTCAGCAATCCATGACGTCGAGGATTACTATCATGCACATCGTTCTAGTAGCTGCCAACCTTCTGACCCCGCTCAGTCAGCAATTCAGCCGCTCCAGCTGGGTTATTCCAAAGGTCAATTGTGGTTAGGGAAGTTGGTAACATATTGCAATTGAATAGATCGTGGACGACATGATCATCGTCATCACCCGTTTAGAGTTTATTAATCCCTTTCGCAAGACATTTGTGCTCAGTACTGGTATAGACTTAAATAATGTCGCTGAGGGCTCATTATTGCCAGATTTTATACGACCGCAAGCCCATGATGACGACAATAAATACCGGGAATGGGTGATTTCCCATCCTCAAAGAAAATAATTCTGATCTTTGATTTGATAGCTGCGGCTAGCATAGACTAACCACACCGCCATGAAAGAATCAAAGAGCCGATAGTACTAGTCTACACTCATGGTACATTTCAGATCTGACTACAAACCCTTAGTTGCCATTTACGACATGCGCTATAAAGAGTTGTGCAGTAAAAATACTCACAATCTCCCCCACCACAGGGGATAATTGTGGATGCTAAATGGTGATTGCTATTTATACATACCTTGAGCAAGCACTGCTGCATCCAGGCCATCACTAGACTCTACATCCTTTCTCTTGCCAGCCGAGTCAGCAGCTTCGTCCGACTGTTTGTCCATCGGTTCATCCGTCAACAGACGGTAGTTCACCGAATCTTTAGTGCTTACAGCGGATACCAGAGCTTTCACCTAACATCATCATCATCATCAACGTCATCGTCATCATTGCCGTTATCACAGTAATCACTTATCATAATAATAACATACTTGATGACACTATGTGGAATGTAACTATAGTTTACCGTGTCTCTAGTGCTTACAGCTCTAACCAGACTTTTCACCTAATATCATCATTCTTATCAGAGTAATCTCTCATCATCATGACAGTCATGACAGTCAATAAATGATGACATCATCGTTAATGTAATAGGTTATCCTCATTGCCATACAGTGACATCTATAATCTTTAGTCCTTCATAGACATCCTAGTCTTTCTGATAACCAGTAACTTGGATATTGACGGTTTTTGAAGCTTAGCTTTCCCCAGGGAGTAACTTCACTGTTCAAGTCGTTCGGTTTAAATTTGACACGATTCCGCGTCGAACCCGTTTCAAAGTCAGACATGTTCCTATGTTAGAGCCATATGCTACGAACAGTTTTCTAGACCACACCAGTAATGAAGTGTGTGGCAAAAATCAGTTGATACAGTTCGCCAGGTAAAGATGACAGAAGTAATGACAAAATAAATACAACAAAAACTACTACTTGTCAACTGTAAACTGTGTGGTGAAACCTGAGCTCTGGATAGCTGGATTCCATTGATGTGAAGAATGTCCTCGACGTCTTTGCTCTGTATGTACCCGGCGTGAGTCTGATCGAAGTAGATAAAGGCCAGAAGCAGGTCCGGGTGCAAAGTCTGACTCTTGACTCGTTCTTTCTTCGCGACCTTACTCTCGCTCTTGCTCTCGCTCTTGCTCTCGCCCTTGCCCTCGCCCTTACTCTCACCCTCCACACTGGACCAGCGCGAGGAGCGAGACGACTTACCTGTTCAAAAGCAGTTCATATCTCGTGCAATCGCCATACTTAACATGTCAAGTTAGGTCGGCATCAACCAATTAGCAAATTGAACCAAAACATAACAAGCATTATTCACAAAGCTAAACAACTCACCATATTTAATTTTTCAGTGATCATTTTCCAACAAATCAGCAATTGATTTAAAAATGCGTTCAAGGCTGACTAATACATTCACGTTATGGTCCTTTGAGTTTATGAGTTCATCATCATCACCACACATCCATCAAAAGCTGAAGCATCAAAGTTTCATCCTTCTGTCATTATCATCTTCATCATCAGTCACCACACTTTTCTTCGACAAAATCACAGCAAACATACACCCTACAAATCGGTAGGGAATATGTTTCTATACGAGGCTTCAGGATTTTTTAAATAATAGAAAGAAAAGACAACTCCCTCCATAAAAAAAACTATTTGCTAAGGCAACAACTGCCTCCATACATCAAACATCATGCATACAGTGCAGATAATAGTCAACAAGAACACCAGTTGTTTGTGTGCACATAGAATCAGTATCATAGGGAAACTTACACCTCTAATAAACTATGATTGTCTTATGTCACTCACTTCTTTTTCCATCAGATTTTTCCTTCGATGTAGAATGCTTTGAATCTTTTCCATTTGCATCATCACTCTTAACATCTGACTCTTCCGCATCCATCTACAGCAAAATTATTTTTCTGCATAAAAAATAAATAGAAGATTCACAACAGCCAACACAGACCAAATTACAATCAACTTCAATAAAAAATAAACATTCATATATTATTAGTTCATGCAATTTCTAGACACTTAGTCAAATTTAAACTATAGCTTCATGCAAAATTAAAACAATACAAATTCAATCAATAAGATCATTTAAATGATTCAAATGATTTCAAAATTGAAAGATTTAATCAAACAGCAAACAATTTAAAATCATTTCATGTTCATGTCTTTCTTCGCATTAATGGAAAAAATCTAATCGTTCACACAATAAAGTACGAGGAATTGATGAATCATAAATAAAACTATATATAATAAATATTTCACAATTCCTAGAAGATACATACTGTGTTGAAGGTGGTTTAAGAAAATATATCATAACAAAGATAAAACTTTTGAGTGGAGATATCGTTAATACCTTTTCAACAGACGGTTTATCATCTTTCTTGCCATAAACTCCAAGAACAACACATTCTTCGTTATCCTCTTCTTTTCCATTCTCAACCTTCTCCGTCTTGCAGTCACCTCCGGCTAGTTTCATCTCAGCATCTACAGACATGTCTGTAGCTTCCTTTGATCCTACCTTACTGGCAGTCGTCTCAGCGTCTGCAGAGCCATCCTGAGCCTATGAAACATTAATTACCATCGTCATCATCATCATCAATATAAATCGTGTAATATAGATATTATCGGTTAGAACAATATAATCATGATCAACAAAAGTTAATTGTTTCAATACCTCAGGAAAAACCCTGCTTAGATTCCGACACTATGTGTTTGGTTGTTCCATTGACAGAGTTTCAGGATAGGAACTTCAGTGTCTTTGTCTATCTGAACCATTGGAAAAACTTGCCACTGCCGGGTCAAGCTTCTAATTTTTCACTAAGTGCTACTTCTACATTTAATGCTTAATTTTCTGATGACATCCAATCTGTGTTCTCTTGGCCGCTATGCAAGTCCAAATTTATGCTTCAACACTAGGGTAGAAATTGAATCAATACTATATACGACGTCCTTATCTTGCAAGAAAACAAAACAACTATAGTTTACACATGACAACATTCTCTGGAAAACATAATACAAGAGATTCATCAATATAACAACTAAATATTATCATCCTTACTTTACTGATCCAAGTAGCAACAAAAAGCCTAAAATTCAAAGAAAAATTAGGGCAATAAAACAGCAAATTGAAGATCAAAACTGTCTTCATAAAATAAAATGTTGCTTCACACTGTCACATACTGGATGCAGTGATGCACGCTTCACACGGTCGCATACTGGATGCAGTGATGCTTCAAACTATCACATACTGGATGCAGTGATGCTTCACACTGTCACATACTGGATGCAGTGATGCTTCACACTGTCACATACTGGATGCAGTAAAGATTTACTCTCGACAACCTCCTTGACAGTGACTTAATTATCTTAATTTTCTCACAAAAAAACACAATATCAATACACAAACATAATATACTAAATTAGACTATCAGCATAAATATTACCTTATCACCCGAATCCTCTTCCTTTATTCTCTTAGCTGCACTTGCCTACAACACGTTATGAAGAGCGAGTGCATTAACAGACAAAGCAAATGCCTAGCTACCAGACTGTGTACAGCTTAGCTTACTAGCTTAGCTTAATCTGTACACGTAGTTTTAAAAATTGAAAACAAAACAGTGGAAACAATGGATATTGATATAGTTCATCAATGTTCTATCAAGATGATGAAGATGACAAATACTTTTCCATTAATCAACTCAACCGTTCTCTAAAACATCTTGCTGCTAGTGAGTCACAAACTCTGGACATTCTCTCTGGTATGCAACTCTCAGAGATTATTCGATGATGATGATAATGTCGATGTGGTAACTAATGGGAATTTCAACAGATGTCCTACATCTTTAAAATATGACAAGATTTCCTCTAAATAGCTTGAGATTAATCAATCAAAGCATTGCGACAATGTTCTAAGTTTGATGCAAAGTCCAGTCACAATGAGGATTTCAAAAGTCAATTTAGCATAAAACGTCATCACTGGATAAGATAAACAACAAGGCATACAATAATCTCAATTCTACACTAGTTAATAAATATTGAATTTTACATTTCTTACGCAATCTCGTTGCTCTCAAGAGCTTTATGTCCTTAATTTGAACATGAACACACATGCATGAACTTGAATTGGTCATAGATTCAAACACTAGAAATGGATCAAAATAATATCAATATGAATATTGCATAAAACGGAAAATATAAGTACAATGCACAACATCACCCATGTACGTACAGCTTCCTCTTCCTCAGCAGCTCTCTTTGCAGCAGCAGCTTGCTGCTTCTGTTCTTCCTTTTCCTTCGCTTCTTGATCGGCCTTTGCCTTCGACTCGACAAGAGTCTTGTAGATTCGAAAGCCAAAGTCTCTCATTAGCATTTCATTGAAGAGCTCCGCGAACAGAGAGACCTAAACACATGCATAAGCGAAAGGCATTAAATAATAATACAGTACATCATAAAACTAAGAACAATCATTATGATAGTAAATACAGCATTAATTACATATCATTCACAACATCATTTACAACATTAATCACAACAGTAATTACAACATTCTTCATGGATTCTTTCTCCAGAAGGGAATCATTGGTGTTCAAAACTATCACAATATTCACATTATGTCGCATTTTGGAAGGAGTAGAGTTTTGCAGCCATATTCTACTCAACGATCCATTCAATAAAAAATCTTTTCCACATTTCAAAATGTAGAAATAATTATTTCCTACGGCAGCCATGTATACCTGAAACACTTGTTTCTTACACTACCACGGAAACGTCCAAACCTCAAAGGAATGTTCCTTGTTATCCTCCGCTCTGTAATCCAGCAACAGACTCAACGACATCAGACTACAGTCAAACTTTCCGCCTCGGAATGTCTTCGACGGATGCACAATGACGCTGGGATTTTCCGGCAGCGCGTACACGAGTTCCAAAGCTGCTCGCTTCTCGCTCAGTTTCCCTTCGTCCTAAAGCAAAACACAAAACCAAATTCAAAACAATTTTCATTTGATGCATAAAATCTATAGCATAAAACTAAACTGTTAATCAATTTCTAATGATTAAAATGTCATCCTTCTGTTGCAATTATTAAAAAAAAACACATCTGAGTTGAACATTAGGTACACTATGTTGTAAGATATTACATATAAACAAAAAGTGGCAAAAAATAATCTCGATTTATAGAACTATGAATTATTAATCATGAAATATTGAAGTGTCAAATATTTTTAAAATAATTTTTATTTTTAAAGCTGTACAGCAGACGAACCTCTTTGTGCTCCTTTACGACGGTCGTCTGCTTCACATCTTTCACTTCCTTGTCACTTTTCACAGTTGCTTCTTCAGCCTTAGCAGTTTGTTCAGCCTTAACGATTGTCTTTAACACATAAAATTCATATCATCAGGTTTACTCATATAAATAGACATTTGCATTATAAAACATAAACCATAAAACATCACAGAACAATTCAAAATATCAATAAATAAACAGAATAAAAGTGCACACCCTTTTAAAAGCAAGCATATTAACTATTTTATACCTCTATGCCAAATATAAGCATTCCAATTGGGCATCGAAGATCATCTTCAAGCAACCGCATCATCCCCCTTCCTTAAAATCACTTTCAACACCCCCTCCCTTGCGTCATTAGATTAACTTTATCAAAGATTTCACATAACTCGTCTGAAATCCAGTCATGGCACGAGTATCATAACCCGTCACGTCTTTCCCATGTCAATACACTACATCACACCTAGCGGCGGTTGTCACAAGTCACATTATTGTGAATTCTTTCCAACTGACCAGGTTTCAGGGAGATATTACAGCACTGTACAGGGCTGACTGCGCTGCTATCGAATGGCTGACTTCTGTTTGTTTTTTGTTTTTTTGTATTAGTACGTCAGCAATCGGGGGCTATATTGTGCATTTGAAAAGTAAAAATAATATCTAAAAATAATATATAAGTAATATATAAGTAACAACAGCAACACCGTATCTTAAAGAAAATGATTTGAACTAAATACAAACAATGAACGAAATATTCATTTTGTAGCAACATCTTACAAACAACATCGTACCTGAATGCTCGAAGGCGCATCATCAACTGCGGCAGGTTCGGCGCTCTTGTTCTGTTCTAGTTCCGCTTCTTGCTTCAGTACCTTGCTGAGTCGTACGACTAGTTGAGACTTGAGGCCGGTCGACACCAGGCCGCGACACAGCAGCTCGCGACGTAATTCCGTCACCTTCAATCGAACAGCATTCAGAATACAGAATTATTGATAACACTTGCGAAAGCTGTTCAATACAGAAACAGACACACACCTAGCCAACAAGATACACACACAAAGACAGATACACACAAAGATACACAGGTTGCCACGTCAAAACTGATGTCTGGTCTTACAGAGAGCCCGTGCTTCGCATTCTCTCTACATAAGCAACAACAATGTATGACATTGTATAAGTATAACCTGTGATGCAAAACAGGCCGGCCATTTATTAGTTTATTAGTTTAGATAAATTCAGTTTCAATAAAATTGAAAACTACTCAGTGTTTCATCCAGACCGATCAGCACAGTGCACATAGTGTGCAGTGTCCACTGCACAATGTCATACACTGCACAATGTCATGAACCACACAATGTCATGCACTGCACAATGTCATGAACTGCACAATGTCATGAACTGCACAATGTCATGCACTGCACAATGTCATGCACTGCACAATGTCATGAACTGCACAATGTCATGAACTGCTAAATGTCATGAACTGCACAATGTCATGAACCACACAATGTCATGAACTGCACAATGTCATGAACTGCACAATGTCATGAACTGCACTTGTAATGTCATGCACTGCTAAATGTCATGAACTGCACAATGTCATGAACTGCACAATGTCATGCACTGCACAATGTCATGAACTGCACAATGTCATGCACTGCACAATGTCATGCACTGCATAATGTCATGAACTGTGTGTACTGTACATTAGACTTAACAAACAAACATTTCATTTTTACCGCAGAGCACAAATTTTGAATACCTTCATATTTTTAGGATCCAGCAGTGCGTGGTGCGTTGGATCCATGTTCTCCTCTTTTTCCTCCGCATCATCAACATCTCCTTCCAGCGTTTCTTCATCCTAGATCATGACAACCCAATAACCACCAATCACAAACACATCCACGCATGTGCAACACATACATCACCTATTAATGTTCCCTTCATTAATGTACGGATCCATGCATACATATAAAACATACACAGCAGAAAACTACAGCAAATAGATGCAAATTATAAGCAGTCAACAATCCTTGCTACCAAACCTTGCTTGAACAATATGCCTTACATTTTGTGAAGATACATGTGCATGTATATACGATAGCTGTAGAAACTATACAGCATAAACTGGTGATACAACAGACAAGGCTGGCTTGTAGACTATCATTCTGAAACAACACACAAAATAATACAGACACAAGACAGCAATCAAATGCAACCGGCAAAACACACACACACACAAACATATATACACACAGACATATAGACATATACACACAGACATATAGACAAACTGAAACGTGAAATGTGTTAACAAAAACAAATGCCTTTGACTCATCGGCGGCAGCCGTTTTCGAATCCTCGTCCTCTTTATCCTGCGAGGACATTTCAACATCATGTGAAGGTTCGAGCTGACGTGTCATCTGTTTCCTGTAATCATCAAGTACACGTGGCCAGCCGGCTAGCAGCGTCGGCACACAGGACCACACATCCGGCACGAACATGACAACCGTCTCAACGTGAGCCGGCACCAGTCGACCACGCCGCATCTCCTCCGCGCGGTGGTAACGAATCTCAGCAAAGCGAAACCTGTGTACGAGAAAATCAATGCAGCGTGTCATAACTGCACGAATTATTTACCGCTGCAAAAACTCTTAACGTCTGCCGCACGAGCATTTTGCTATAGACTCTACAAGAAATTACTTTTCACCAAGAAAATTACTTTTTACTTTGAGGCACTGGTTACTAATTCGTCCACTACAGCTGTAAGATAAGCACAGAATTTCCAACTAAAAGAAGAAAAACAATGACACAAAGTTGTCGCCTGCATCACAAAATAAGCACTAATTTACGATCCTGAAAATTAAAAATAATAAATAACTTATTAATTCGAAGTAGCAACATATCCTTCCAATATCTATGTTTGTCAGCCCGTCTGTCTTCTCCTGGCTTTGACACAGCTTTCAGTGAAATACCCACCTAATGCCCTTGCTCCATTAACGCCATCCTTGAAAAACCGCCATTAATCGATCTGCACCACACGGTGTGCAACTATAGTAGAACAGGATGGATTATTCTCTCAACAAAAATCTTTTCTAACCAGATATTATTAAGCCAAGACAGGCCACCAAGTTGACACTGCTGCTGGAATCAACGGCTAGGAGGATAAATAGCACTTGCAAACAACGCGAGTGGTCAAACTTCAAATCTATAATAACTAAATAAAAAACAACTAGTCTTGAATTTAAAAAACACAACAAACTATAATCAATAAACAGCTTTGAAGATTCTAATTATATATTTACAAATTCATAACAGGTAAACCTTAAACTATGTAAAACCCCCAAAAATTATATACATTACAATAGAAAATTCAGAATTAGAAATAATACCATAGATTTCTGAAACCAAGAAACTACACCAAACATCAACTTTGCAAACAAGAATCAATCAAAATATATGCTTTGACAATTAACATGCTCAGATGCTCGTAGATTTTAATGCTCAAATCGATCACAATAAACTTATATTTAGCAAATAAACGTAAATCTTTCTAAATAATACACTATAACTGATATCTATAAATAGCTCCATGTGCTCTAGGATTACAATCGTCCCACAAGCTACTTCCCCTCAATTGCTCGACATAATGAGCAATAACATTTTACGGTCAAGAAGGGCATCAAAAAAAAAATCAGGATTTGTTAAGTCCAATAGGAAATGACCGAATCGAATTCGGTCACTCCAATAGGAGTGACCCAATAGGTCAGTCGTTAGCGCTCACGTCTATCAGCGAAGATGTTCCCCTCCCCGCAACGACTGACTGTGTTTGGTAGCAAACCTGGGCACATTGTTAACACTCCATTGCCTGTACGGGAAGGACCTTTAGCCGCCCACCCGTGCTCATCTGGCCTAGTGGATCGGTG
>JAQFYQ010002405.1:0-11750 GCA_034694885.1 Buchholzia appendiculata
CTGTCTTTTCAAACACTCAATTTTTTAAATACTTTTTCGACCATTAGTACAACCTGTTGATACTGATCATTTTCATGCAAAAATTATGAGCCTATCACGTATGGGCGATGAATAACAGCGAGTTAAAAAATTGTCCCTTATCTAAATTTTGAAGGGCCAAAACCGCCTCCTTAGGCTCAAGACTGACGAATTGCGCCTTATTTTCAGAAAGACTAAGTTTAGTCAGGCGTGACGGCTTGAAAACAATGGAAAAAGTGCATCTTCCTTTAGGCCTGACTAACGATTTATAAAGAAGTAGATCAGAGTTAGGCTGAAGTTTTTACGACCGCGCTATACCTACGGCCCCATGTCCAATTCGCCTAATTGCTATTACTCTTTCCTGTTGGATTGGGTTTTGATAGTAGCCGTTAAAAGCCGCTATTATTTTTACAGCTGATCAATAATCCATGCATGTGCCTAACGATCCTATGCGCATACGCGCATGCGCGTAAGAACAGCCTTTAAAGACGAATTTTAATTCAGGTTTTTCAGCAGCGTGTTAGTGTAGTGGTTAGCGGTCTAGACCTTCAATACTTAGGTTGGATGTTCGAATCTAACCGATTCCATTTTTTTGCTAAATATTTTTTTAAAGTTGTATTAATTGTATAAGACCACCAAAAATCGCTGCTTTTTAATTAGTGTGGAATATACAGTAGTTTAGGAGGGATTCAAGGTAGAGTTCATGTGGGGTTCTAGGTAGGGTTTATAGGGTTCAAGATGTGGGTAATATATGATATTTATTACGCAAATAGCAGGGTAGTCAAACAGTACAACAAACGAAAAGAAAGAAAAAAAATACTAATAGCTTTAGAAATAGTAGCCAAGTATAACATTATACAACGAAAGTACTTAATACGCACATAATATAATTAGAACGTACTTAATGAACATAATACAATTATTCACAAGTATCGTTAAAGGATTGATACACTGCGCACTTAATCCTAGAGACAGACCAGGAAATGTCAACAACACATTTCTTTAAAACACTCTGAAATTCACCTCTATGAATGTAAGCATTTGTTATACCAGTCAAAGTACTGTTGTTCATACCGTTACTGGAAACATTGTTCTTGATAAATAGAAGTCGTCGATAATTTTTCATATATGTTACATTCAATTTTTGTAAAGAACTGATAATATTTCTTACTGGCTCCTAATTGAAATAACCAAATATTTGTCTGAAAACAGCGTTCCACCAACTATCAATTGTTAATAGTTGCTTATCATCGAATAAACCACCTTCCACACAGTACAGCAGAGACGTTAAGCAGTAGCTTTAAATTAGTTTTAGTTTGACTAAGTCACAAACATTCTTTAACTTGGATAAAATACAATTCAAAGACATGAAGAATTTTCTGCGACTTTCCGTTACATCAGCATTAAAGCATTTATGAGAGTTAATAAAACTTCCAAATATTTAATTTGTTGAGTCCAACCAATATTTTGATTACCCATCATCATTGAAGGAAAATTCAAGATCGGCAAAGGTCCAATAGAGATACAATGTGATTTGTTACTGTTAAATTTCAAACCTAAGGATCTACCAACATCATTACAGATGTCAAGCATAGCTTGTAAATCATGTATAGAAGCAGATATAAGTATCAGATCGTCAGCATACATAATGCATCCAACATAGAAATTATACAACTTGCAGCATTAATGGGGTTCAAGGTAGGGTTTGTGGGGTCCAAGGTAGGGTAAGGGTTAGGGTTAGTTAATTACGATTTAATTATAATTCTTATGATTATCCAATCTGATTGCCTTGGATTATTGGTCGGCTTCAAAAAAATAGCGTTTTTTAACGGCAAGTGGTTTTGACTTCTCTAAATCTGATTTGATGGGGATTTTGTGACACATTCTCAGCAAACGTTGTATGTATGCTTTTAGAAAACTCAAGCGAAATTTAGCCGAACTTCAGTTTCGCTAATTAATGTACAATTTAACCCAGTTTTACAGGTGTACAAGTATCGTTATGGTTACAGAATTTTGCATTCACAGTGTAAATTATTGTAATTATTTGAAAATTCATAGCGATAGTTTCACTGCGATAGTTTCCATACACGACGGTTGGACTCCCGGGATACAGCATTAACTGTACAGGCTGTCCAGCTCTCACTCCAACTACTGGCCCACTCCGTGTTTGCGCTGGACCTCTGTGCACTTCCGGTTGTTGTAGACGAGTTTACGGCGGCAGATTGGAATTCATTGGAATTCATTTTATTACAGACTGATGAAGCTTCCGCTGGACCGGGATACCATAGAGAATTTTTGCAATCTTTGAAAATATTGTCAGTAGAACGCTTGATAAATGGCAAATAATAATCAATCAACCAATAATGGAGTTAATCTACTTTGCATATGTTGTTGTCAGAGTCTTGGAAGATCTCTGACATTTCGTCAGTCAGTCAAGGAAGCTCTGGAACTTCAGAAGAGTCACAAGTGCAAGAATCCAGTCTGCGAGATGCAGGTCTGGAAACTTCAACATCAGCTCGACCTCGCTCGCCTCAGCATTGCAAGACTACAGATGGGAACTCTAGTGTAAGTAGTGTAATCTCTCGTGTAAGTAGTGTAAACTCTCGTGAAAGTAGTGTAAACTCTCGTGTAAGTAGTGTAAACTCTCGTGTAAATAGTGTAAACTCTACTGTAAGTAGTGTAAACTCTCGTGTAAGTAGTGTAAACTCTAATGTAAGTAGTGTAAACTCTTGTGTAAGTAGTGTTATGTGAATAGTAATCTAGTGTACATTCATGTGTGAATAGTTCCTTGTGCGTGTTCACGAGATGGTGGTCTGAAGGCACGGCACGAGACAGACAATGATGCATCGTGTTGACTAACTCAACAGTATGGCATAAAAGTAATAATTGAGCATATGATAATAGCAATTGGTGCTTGGCCTTTAGCACAGTCGCAATACAAATGTTAAAAATTAACATCTTAAATTAGGTAAATAATTTGCCTAATTTTTCAGCCATTTTAATGAAGAGATGATTACTACAAAATTCGTCTGGGTAAGTGTGGAATTTGTGAAATAATAGGTGAAGGGGTATGGGGTTGGACCAAACAATGTCCATTTGGACGAGAAGGGTGGGGTGGTGTGGCGACGGTACAAAATTAGGTAAACCGGCTCTCACTGGCCATTTTGTTAAATTAGGTGTGTGGTCAGGCCGTCGGTCACGGGATCGAACCCACCTCCCCAGGGATAAATCCCATCCTGGTCTGGATGACATTGCTGATAACCTATAAATAATCATTGGTTATAATTATTTGTCACAAATTATTTGGGATTTAAATATTAGGCAACAAGCTGTTCACCAATCATGCTCGCTCCGTCAACTCACTTGAATGAATAATTAACCTGGTTAAATGCTGAATTATTGTTTTTCTGCTTAAGGTTTGATTTCTGAATAATTTATGATGTAAATATTTGTAGCAAAGACCGGCTTGGGCAGTTGAAAAAGTCTTCAAATTTATCGGGAGGTCAACCAGCTATTCAATATCAAGTACCAGGCAGTCAGAACAAGCTTTTGTCGATAACAGCTGGCCCAGTAGAGCACCCTCAGTATTCTCTTCAGAGTTCTACTTTGGAAGAAAAAAATCCGGACTTCAAACTTCCGGTACCATTAATTGGAGACATCAGCGAGCCAGATACAACAGTATTTAATCATGGATTAAACAGGGAAATCAGTTTCTCCCAGTCAGGCGAATACGATAAAAAGGTGTGTCAGACGGACTCTGATCCGCTTTATACTACCATCAACGACATCAAAGATCTCTCTGACGACTCCTCCGCGAACCTCTACTATAAACCAGAAAAAAACACCGCGATTCCCAGATTTGTCAAGTATGCCGAGGACAGAATCGAGTACACGCCCTTGACAACCTCTTCATCCACTAAATGTACCATTGAAGGATTAGATGATGCTAAGCCTCCTTCCATGTCTGTACCCTCCACCCCAGACAAGCGTAGAACGGAGAGCAGTGGAAGAGCGAGGGAGAACTACTATACAGAGGATGGGAAGGGTCTGGGAGCCAGTGAACGCTTGAGTGACCGGAAGAGAGCCGTCAGTTTCAGCAGTTCTCGAGGTCTGGCACGTGAACTGAAGAAAAGTCAGTTTTGCAAGGGCTCGGCGTCACGTATACAGATAGAAACCGTCTTGTGATTTACTCTATACATTGTATTGTACTATTTTAAACTATTTATTAGAAAACGTGATGTGAAACAGTTTGTAAATTATTGTTGCCACATTAAGATGAACAATTTCAGTTTAATAAATAATGCTAAATTTGTTTATTATTCTGTCATGTTTATTATTATCTTCACCATAATCTTCATCATCATTATCACCTGCACAACATTGTCATCATGGATCATGATCACAGTCGTCAGCACAATCGGCTGTATAATTCTCTGGACAGTAGACGGATGAACTATCTGGTAGAATTCTAAGCTTTATATTTCTAAATTTCTTCAGTTTTCTCAACTCTGTGCAGAGGCTGTATAACCAAGAGTCTCCAAGCTGTGAGATGCGCGAAGTCTTTGTGTTCACGACAGCGGTACAGATTGAAGGTAGTTTTAGTGCAGCTGCACTAGTGCTACGTCAGACTCTAGGCGCTTCAAGACAGTATGCTATCCAATCACGTTCGTGAAAAACGCGATGTGAAAAATTTATGTCACTAAATGTTTCACCTAGTCGAGTAGACTGTATATTAGGTTCGCAGTAATTCAATCAACTTGTTTAATGCGCTGATATATTAGCGTCTACCAACGAAACGGAGAAAGATATTAAACGTACAAATGATAAGCACGGGTTCAATGACCTTGCGAGACCAAACATACCTATATCCAGGAATCAACTGAGACCTATTGACCTTCGATATAGAGATGTATGAGAGCGAGACCAAAGAGACCCATGAGACCCAAGAATCATTAGACCCACGAGTCGACCAACGAACATATGAGACCCATGGGACCGACGAGACCCGTGAGACCCAAAACCCACGAGACCAACGAGGCCTATGGGACCCATGAGAACAGTGAGACCCAATAATCATTAAACCCATGAGACCCCAGGCCCAGGAGACTCATGGCGCCGAAACCAATGAGACGCACGAGACCCAGGAGACTCCTGAGACCATAGATCCATGAGACTCCTGAGACCATAGATCCATGAGACTCCTGAGACCATAGATCCATGAGAATCATGACGCAGAAACCTATGAGAACAAACGTGTCAACCGCCGAATTCTATGCCCATCGCTGCAAAGCATTAATCGTGTCGAAAATTTAATCGTATCGGTTTAAAAAATCTACTTTCGGATAATCAACGATGGTAATGTCAGAAACTGCAGATATTTACAGAGAATTTCGCCGGACATAACGGTTTTCTAAATGATTTCGCCTCTGATTCAATGATTTCCCTTTCGATCTGATCTAAATAATGAAATACATAAATAATGCCAAATATCCTAAGCGTCCATATTGCATTCACTATTATAAACGCATATCTGATTTTAGATCAGTTTTGTCGCTCATCTATAGTAATGTTCATTTAACATTTCAGAATGTATTCAGACAAAAAATACTTTTAAATCGGGGCATATTTTCAAATGATATTTTTGAAATTATAAATCAATATTTTAAATCATTTCCAATGCAGTTCATACCAGGAGCTGTCCAATAATTATGTTGGAGTAGGGTGGGCCAAGGATGACAGGGACAAGGAAAGGGAAACGCAGCGCGTGACTTTACGCCATCAAAAATACACAAAAGATAATATCTGTAATATTTTTCCTTCAGAATAGTGAATCTAAAAATGCATAACATAGTTAATACGAAACTTTACAAATTTGTTTATACAATGTAAAAATGGAATCACTTTTTCGCTCGATATCTTATTTTTCACATCCCTCAATTTTCATATAATCGCCTTTGTATTTTGGCCCAAAATATATGTTACCGGCAAATTCAACTCAATGATTGAAGCCGTAGGATTTTAGCAATCACTTTTTTTCAAAAATTCGTCTGTCAAATCTGCACGAGAATTCAACGGGCGTCGAGACCCTCATGAATGACATACACGTCGACATGCGAGAGATGATTATGCAACGCTTGACGTTTTCTTTCAAAACATTTTTTTTACGAGCGGGGCGTGGCTTAGTGAAGAACCAACTTAATTTTTACGGACGGGGAGGCACAAGAAAATTCAGAACACATTTGGGGCTGAGACCTTCCAAGCCCCTGATACACGCCGCCTATGCGAGGGATAGGGATATGATTCATCTAACAAAGAACGATATGGCGTCGGCAGTTGTAGTTAATGTAACTACAAGAATGCTGAATGCTGATGAATTGAATCAAGATTGAATCATTGAATTTGATTCAATCATCAAATTTGATTGATTGAATCATTGATTGAATCAAGAATGCTGATGACCAGCAATGGTATCTTTTGCTATCGGTGCATGCAAAGGGATCCTAACCTTCTCCGTGCCATTCCCCACTTTTCTTCTCAAATCCAAAATCCTTTCAACGAAGATTAAGTTTAAATATTATGCTATTACCCATGTTTTTCACGATCACATTATGTGACCAAAAATACTGCTTGCCAATGGGGATAGTCGTAGGGTATACGCCGTATGCGCCGTATACGCACTGCAAATTATTAATAAGGACCGTTTACCCACTTTATTCAGAGCGCATACCCACTGAAAATACGATAGTATGTCCACAGTATAGCCTACCCATTTCTTTTTTGACCACTGCACCACCGAAATTTTCCTACGAATACCGCACCAGTTTTTAATAAATTAAAACAACCTCAATTTGCACTAAAACGCTTGGAAAACAATAATTCAGAAGCGATGTAAAATACGTTGAGTGAGCATGTTGTTATGTAAGTGCACCTAAAAGGATGTTGGTCTGTAAATGAGCATGTAGTGATGGTCTGTGAGTGAGCATGTAGTGATGGTCTGTAAGCTAGTATGTAGTGATGGTCTGTAAGTGATCATGTAGCGATGGTCTGTAAGTGATCATGTAGTGATGGTCTGTAAGTGAGTATGTAGTGATGGTCTGTAAATGATCATGTAGTGATGGTCTATATGTGATCATGTAGTGATGGTCTGTAAGTGAGTATGTAGTGATGGTCTGTAAGTGATCATGTAGTGATGGTTAGTAAGTGATCATGTAGTGATGGTTTGTAAGTGATCATGCAGTGATGGTCTGTAAGCTAGTATGTAGTGATGGTCTGTAAGTGATCATGTAGTGATGGTCTGTGAGTGAGCATGTAGTGATGGTCTGTAAGTGAGTATGTAGTGATGGTCTGTAAGACTGTAAGTGATCATGTAGTGATGGTCTGTAAGTGATCATGTAGTGATGGTCTGTAAGCTAGTATGTTGCGATGGTCTGTAAGTGAGCATGTAGTGATGGTCTGTAAGCTAGTATGTAGTGATGGTCTGTAAGTGAGCATGTAGTGATGGCCTGTAAGTGAGCATGTAGTGATGGCCTGTAAGTGAGCATGTAGTGATTGTTAAGGTGCTAAATTGCGGTATTCTGTATAATATTGTTGAGTGTGTGTGTGTGTACAAAAATATAACTACTTTGAAAAGGAAAGTTCAGAAATTGATTATTTGTCAGATACTGTGTTTATTGAATTAAATTAAACAAATAAACGGTGTGGTAATGCCGTTTTCACAGGGCGACGTTTATCGCGGCAATATTGCCTCGAGTTCACCAAGTACACAAGGTCATCACGTACGCGGCGATACCGGGACTCGAACCCGGTTACATTGAATGACGTCTAACCACTAGAATATTTTTATATAAAAATTATCAATGTTTTAAGTTATGTGACAGCATTCCAATAGTTATGAAATTCGTTTCCTGGAATCCGTTCCGTCAAGAAACATGGGCGATATCGCCGCGATATCGCGGCGAAATCGCCAGGTCTAGCGAGCGACATTTTGTATCGCTCGACTTTGAGCGACATGAAACGTCGCGGCGATATCGCCGGACGTTTCATGTCGCGCACCGGTTCAGCCATCGTGTTTAAATCGTGATTTGAAGCGAGTTTGTAAAAAAACATATGTAATATATTTAGATTCATTATAAACTTTTCATTCTGCGTTATTCTGTCAAATATTAAATAAAAATGATTTTGGAACAATTAATTTTATAAAGTGCCTACAGTTATTTTACTCATATCGTTGACTTGCAAAAATAATTGTTGAGAACTTTAGAATTTTAAGCAATAAAAGATACAAATTAGAAATTGTATGACGAATGAAACCTTTAAAGAACTGAAATAAAATTTAAAACTGCAGATAAGTTTTGGGAACAATTATTCGTACAATTTCGTTTAAATAGATCTACATGTATATCAATTTAATAAAAAGGATATATACTGTCATGTATACACTACATCAGTATATACATTAGCAGTTGACTTTTTTTACACTCAATTCAAATCATTCACACAATTCGTGCTTCAATGCATACATTTTAAACGTGAAGTCCTTTTGAGGACATAATAAATCAACACAGCCTGAATTGACAAGCGTGAAATAAATTGTCGCGGGTCAGATTTTTGTGACATGTCCCGACCCGACCCATGGACTCTCTGACCCGACTCGACCCAATGAGATCTGGACCCGACCCGACAAATTTCCTAAAAAACATGGACCCGACCCTGCCCGATGGTCGACCCGACCACAGTCCAAATCTGAAGTGCATAGGTTGAGATGCATATAATTACGATTTAGAATGACTTCCATGAGCGAGTGGAGCGCGAGGTCTGAATGATCTAATGATTTAGGCTTCTGTTTGCCTTAAGCAGAGACCCGGGCTCGAGACCTCGACTCATGCATCCATGTTGTGACCGTGATCGTAAAGAGTCTTGCCGCAAAGCAACTCTTCATATCACGGTCTTCAACAATGTTTAAGAGTTGAAGTCCTATCACTGTTAAGACCTTTCATCAAAATGGGATCTTTTAAATAACAGTGACGGAAAACCCTGATTGTAGGCGTTAATGGCTTTAGAGATTCTTTACGAACTGATTTCAAGTCCGCAGCGATGCAGATACAGGAGTCGTTGGCTTTGCAATGCCTTGATGTTCGAGATTTTGGCCACGAAGCCCGAGTACTTGGCCTTGGCCTTGACCTTGAGGTTCACCGTTCAGGCCAAGTTTCGGTTCGGGTCTTGGACTTTCAAAATTCATTTTGTATCTTCTATTATTATTTTTATATTTTAAATTGACGGAAGCTAACTTAACTAATATAAAGAATCTAATAACAAAACTGAATTGCTTTGTTTTAAATTTGTCTATTATAAAATTTATTTGCAGGAAACTGGAAACACATTTCATTATCACCTTGCAAGCAAGCTGAGCTATAAGTAATGACACGATAGTACGATCATTCTGAGCATAGTGTGAGCATGTTTCAAACTGCACATTCTATATAAGAATATTATAGACAATAATACAAAATTAATGTCGAAGATAAAATGTTGACTTTAAAAGTTAAAGTCCTTGGCCTTGGAATCCAATTTTTGGCCTCGCCTTGGCCTTGAAACTTTAACGCTTGGTCGTGACCTAGATGGTCAAGTCTTTGGCCTTGCGAGATGAGTTCTTGGAAAGTGGCCTAGAGGGCCAAGTCATTGGCCTTGGCCTTGAGAGTCGAGTCCTTGCTACCTTCTGTGAAGAAAACATCAAAAATACATCATAATCATCATGTATGTATGTAACACTTTCTTTCACATGCGCCGTGCGTGCCAGTGACTTCCGTCACTGACATTCCGAGGCGCGTCATCATCATCATCAAAATTAATCATCATAATCATCATTACAACAAAATTAAGCATACTTAAATATAACCAATGAGCATCGAGCGATAAAATATGTCGCCTCGAAACAATTGACATGTCAATTCTTTCAGGTGATATCGCCGCGATATTTTGCGTCGCCCGGTGGGTTCATCCAGTACGAGGCGAAACGAAACGTCGCGGCGATATCGCGGCGATATCGCGGTGATATCGCCAGGTGCAGTGAGCGACATTTTGTATCGCTCGACCTCGAGCGACACGAAAAGTCGCTGCGATATGGCGGCGATATCGCGACGATCTCGCCGCGACGTTTCTTGTCGCCTCGTACGTGGTGACCTCGCCCGCCGTCGTGTACTCGGTCAACTCGAGGCGATATCGCCGCGATAAACGTCGCGGTTTGAAAACGGTATAACAGGACAAAGTTCTACATTTTCCCGACATCTTCTGGCGTCAATTCCGTGCTTCGTACAGGACGTGTAGTGTTTGATCTTACCTCAAAACACAGGCTCTTGTGAGGTTCGTCCACCAGTCGCACGTTAACTACACACTAGTGCTAATAATTATCTTTGAATATTTCACAAGGTATCTGCATGTCTTCGGTTGGGTTAAAGTATCATTTGTCTCATTCCTCATTGCCCGCTGGCGATCAACGGGACCTCGATCACTTAACCAATAATTGTCCAGGTGAAATTGTTCATTTTATTTATTGTTTTTGCGCGCTTCGAAATGCTAAGAACTAATAGAAGATCCAAGGACGGCTTTTAAAGAAAGTATGTCTCTTGCAGGGCAGACATATGTGTACCCATACAGTTACGAATGCATTCGAATGTAGACCAGTGTATCTAGTCAGGCCCGTAGCCAGGATTTATTTTTTTTAAACTTCCTAACAATTTTGATGGCCTTTTTAGTAAAAAAATTGGGAGGTTTGAGTTTAATATCTACCAACTTTTCTTTAAAAAAATCCCACAAAACATCATATATTTTATGAGGGTTTGGGGGGGAATTTAACCCAACGTCCCCCCACCCAAAAACTGCCATGTATAATGTAGTAAGCCAGGGGTGGTCGATGACATGGATAAATTGGCTAGAGCACTATCGGCGAGAGTTGTGTGGTGTGATTCTCTGCGCCACCAAAAATCATGATTACACTGGTATCATGTTCGTCACAACTTGACCATGCTTACGACTTTCTTGTCGAAGGGAATACACTCTAAGAACTCCACCTTTCAAAAAAGTATATAATATATAACTATGTATATTTCATTTATGTGAACAGAATTCAATTGCGCCCAGAATGCGCATACTCTTAGTGGCAGCATTGACTATTTATTTGTATAAATATCGATTTGATTTGGATCTAATATAATTTGAAAGTGAAAATGTCACCATTTATAATACGGCGCATATTTACGTTGATTTTATGATGTACCGTATGGCACTATTGTGACCGGGCTTATATTTACGAATAAGGTTTGGCAGTACAGTGGGGGGGGGGGGGAGGGCGCTATGTTCATGATTTTACACTCTGTAGGTTAATAACTCACACAACTCTCCATTCCTACTCAACTATGCCACGAACTATATTAAGCCTAATTCATAGAGGAACCCTTACCTTAATTTTAATTCCAGTCAAAACCTTATCCCTGACCTAATTAATTGTCCTGCCAAAGTATCCTTTCAGGAAGGTTGTTCCAACCCGCTTTGCAATAAAATAAAATGAAATTCTAAATTTAAATGGATGTTTATGATGACTGTGCCGACGGTGATGATTAAGAAACTGACTCGTAAAAGATTCACGGTGCACAAGATGTTGACCTCTGTCACAAATATCTGAGTGTCAACATGATAACAAATAAATCATCTTCAAGCCCAGTGTGGGATTTGTCCAA
>JAQFYQ010002406.1:0-11748 GCA_034694885.1 Buchholzia appendiculata
TATCTACAACATAGTCGTGAAAATTCTAAAATATTTAGATGATGAAGAATTCTGCTGATAAAAGAATTGAATCACATTGACAATGGTTATCGAGAAATATCCTGGAGACAATGCTCCATGGGGTTGGGAAATTAACATGCAGATTAAAAACTTGATATATTGGATTAGTTAAAGAAATTTTCGTCCAGAAAAACACTATTAAAAGTGAAAGGTTAGATTTATGACGGAATGAAAAGCACCGGAAGGCAGAATAATATAAATTCTCAATTATAAATCATCACAACATTACTTATAATTCTTATCTAAGTTACAACAGTAAAGATGTGCGAGTTTAAACTTAAATTGAAGAATTAAATGATCATTTATATTAACACAAGATTTAAACCTCTAGGGCTGAGTTCACATTTTGAAAATTTCATTAGAAATATAACAATGTTCAAATACATACAGAATCTGAACTAAATTTTGAAACACAGACTTTATATATTTGTAACATATTCAAGCAATAATAATATGCATGCAACAATTAATCATTAGCTTTCATTTTGTATACAAGACGCAAGAAATTAGCAAATTAGGCAAAACATTTTGGATCAACAAACAACTAACCATTCAGGAAAGTTAAAATTAATTCACTGAATTTTAAAATGTACTTTGAACTGGAAACCATCAATAACGTATTTTAAATGCGACAATAAATAACATCTAAATAATAATAAATAAAACTTCACCACACTGTAGTACAAACATCATGCACGTATGAATCAGAAAAATTCCATACAATTTAAACATAAACCATAATAATAATATACCACGAATACTAAAAACCGATGAATGACATATAAAAGTTTCAGTTAATACTAAATCAATGATCACGTTTCATACATACCTCAGCGTTATCTTCCTTGAGGCCAGCTGCAGGTTTCCTGTAATCAAAAATATAAAAATAATAAATGACAGGTCCACCTTATTACTCAATAATTGCCAACAATGTTTCACACCTTTAATGTAACAGTTTCAAATTGCGTCAACTAATGTATAATCATAAATAACCACCGATTTATAAAATGTGAAGTTCAATAAAAATATTGGTTCACTAATCGTTTGACACATAATTCAAAGAATAAAATGTTTTCGACCAACCATGCCTGACAAAGAAAAAGTTAAATGCTGATGATGATGATGCTGATGATTTCAAAATATAGAATTTTTTTAGAAATGTATAACATACTTTTCGGATTTCTTCAAACTAGCTGTAAAATCAACTGCCTTCGGAATATCTAAACAGAACAACATCAGCAAACTTGATATCAAAACAAGCATCAACAAGTACTGAAGAGCATGAGAACTAAACAACTGATTTACATATTAACAAATAATGTGAACTCTTTAATAGAGTGATGAAGGGAAGTAGAACCTGTGCAGTACAAATTATTTTTGTTTTTGAATAGATACGCAAAAACTCAATGAAAAACTGTGAATGATTAACAACTAAATGCAAACTTCGTTTGTCAAAATCAAACTCCTCGCTATAGCCAAATACATTGCTAAAAGTGTTTTAAAATAATTATCTCAAAAATAATTGTAACAATTATAATATAATTTAAAGATAATTAGCCTGTTATCATGGACCTTTAAAGAGAAATCACATAAGAAACACATCAAAATAATTATCTTATACCTTTGACAATGAGTGAGACAGTAAGATCGACTTGTCCGAACTCATTCGCAGCACTGATCTCGTACTTGCCAGCGTCGAGCTGCGACACATTGATCAGAGTCAGACTTGTGTTGTACATGGACTCGGCAGCCTCTGTAGTGATCTTACACGACGACGACTCCTTCATAGCTACTCCATTCTTCAACCACTGGATCTAAACCATCAAACAAAGCTCAGTAAAATTTTACATCTGACACTATTATCATGATCGGTATGTTTCATACATACTGGTCACAACCTACGGAAGATGCAAGATCACAACATACTGAAGATGCAAGATAGTCTACTTGTCTTGACATGGCGTCAAGCTCCAAATCATTGATCAAGTTAACCACTGCGAGACATCACGAGTATAACAGACATTACGAGTATAACAGACACCACGAGTATAATCAAGTTTATCAATTGAATTTAATAAGTCTTTCCCTTCACTTCTCGTTTACGACAAAGTTATGATAAAGGTTACGTAAATCATGACACTGTAACACTACATGCAATATCAATAACATTGCACAGAATCTCATCAGCTGACTTCAAAATAACTACAAATTTAAATTAACAGTTTCTTTTAGCTTACTAAATTTAAATTTATAGTTGTAAATATTATAACATAAGGCAAGCACATTTATTTATTTACCTGTGGTTGGACGGGAGAAGAAAGTTTGCAGTGAAACGTCACAGTCTGCCCTTCGTCTACAATCTGTGCCTTGGGCTTTGTAATCACAGCTGGAGCTTTGTTCAGATCTTGCTCCACTTTTGCCTCCGCTACAACAGAACATCCAACAGTGTATCAAACACTAATGACTAGGTTATGGCACAGCAGCATCATTTATCTGAATAGTAGCAGCTAATGATAGTTTCATCAGCATAAACAACTTAGATCTGTTTTCTCCATTTTAGTATACAGAGGAAAAAGCCGAATGAAAATCAACAAAAGTACTAAGTGTTTTACTGACTTAGATAGTTTGCCTAATTCTTAACGGGTATACTTTTCCACCAGTATTCCGAGATGTTAGTGCGCTTTACAAGGCTAGTAAGACTCACTGTACAGTACAAATTCAATGGACGCAGAAACGGCAAGTATTCTTTAGTGTTTTAATGGTTCGGTTTCATTAGGCCTATGCAGTAAATGCATACATAAATATAAACAATCAATGCATTTTTGAAACAAATGAAACAATATTAATTCTCTGCAATTTGAGCACAATTTAAAAGAGCAAAAGGTTTAAATACTTGTGATGTATGGCCTTAGTGGCTTAGTCATTTAAATATCAAGTACATTAGTCAATTGAGAAGGCGGGTTAATTTACTATACAATTTTTTCGCTGACAAATTTTTACAAATGATAAAACTAAAATCCATGATTACTCGAAAACAGAATCGGTAGAAAAGGCATACGAAAATCAAGCCATACTTGAATCACATACTTGAAAACATTATTAATATTTGAATTATTCAAATTTAATCAGTACAAAAAAACAAATTCAAAAGAGGAAAATCTTCAGAGAATAAAGTGAGAGATCAGACACAAGTCGCATGGGCCAACTAAAAACCGCCTCTCCAAGCAAATAATACTTAGCTAGTAAATTGTGAGGCCATAATAATTGGTACAAACATCTGAATCACCAGCATCAGCTTTAATTCAAAACTATTGCTAAACTAACAAGTGCAAATCAATTACAATAACATGAAAAGGATCTTTACGCTTCAAACCGAGCACTGTTAAAACAAATATAATTACTACACCACTATATGGTTGTCAATCCCGACATAAATATTTTACCTTTCAACGCTTCGTTTTCGTGCACGGTGAGCTCAGCCGAGCTGTGCACAGTTCCGTAACTATTCTTAGCGAAAACTGTGTACTTTCCGGTATCTTCGGGAAATACTTCGCGGATCTGTAAACTACACTTATCGTCCGTATCGTGAAACTGCAGGAAATCAGGCGACGGCTTAATTAATTTAGAGTTGTGAAACCAAACTATAGTCGGCTTCGGGTTTCCCGCTATTCGGCACTCGAAGTGAACCGGGTCGCCGTCGAACGCCGTGCGGTGCGAGAGGGGATGGACAATTTCCGGCCGTCGAGGTGCACCGACCAATTCTTCGTCTAAGGGTCAAATAAATCAAACATGCATAACAACAAACGATGCAATTAGTAAGATTAGTCCAAATCTAGAGGATACAATAGAGGAATATAGGATCCAAATTGCACAACAGTTACCAAACAGTTCTTACAAGAAAGACTTCACCAGGTAAATGCTGACAAAGTTAATTTCACACCAAATACAGTAAATATGTTTGGGTTATCAAACATCATGCAAAACATTTTAAAATAATGAGAATCATAACTGCACTAAAATCTATCAATACGTTACTAAGCAGAACGTCTGAAACCTTATACAATACATGTTGGTGGGATTTATTTATACTATTAGAATTGTGTTCAGCACATTACAAAATAATATCAACTACAAATTAAGTCCATCTAAAGGTAAACTAATGATCATACTATTATTGAAAATCATAGGATTTAAATTACATTTAGCTGAACAGTACTTCACCATTCACTAATTTTTCAATCAGCACTTGATATAAACATTTTTATATACACCTTGATTACTATTAAAGTAAAATGATCAGATGAATAAAAATGAATAATCTGCAAATAATTATATACATTTGATTTTACATATTACAAGTGATACACAAGCAAATGTAAAATTCAACAAATAAAAATAGATCAGTAAAAATACTTAAAATATCACACTGCAAATGAAAAACTAGTTGATGAAGGATTAGTTAGATAGCAAAATGTTGAAAAATTTAAGTAGTTGTTGAAATCCAATTTAAACTTGTGACTACACTCAATATATATTTCAGTAAACAGTCAAGCAAACAGTGAACTCCAAACAGTCAGCTCCAAACAGCGACCTGCAAAGATGCTTCAGAGTAAAAAATAAACCACAAAAGACTTTCTCAACTTTAAAGCGATTTGGATTCATTTAAATTTAAGAAAATACTTCTCATATGTATGGTAATAGTATTTAAATCAAATTTTGCAATAAAATACTGTATGATACGACCATATTATTGTACAATAAAATTATGTTCTTTTTTATTATTATTATACAATAATAATAAACCACGTTATTGCAGTAGCTTGGCAATCTATAAATTTTACAATTGGATAGAAATGTATAAACCCTTCAAAATTAATTTTAAAAAATCATTGTTATTTAGACCAGTTTTAAATATTTCTTCAAGAAATACAAGTTACCGTACATTCCATTTCAGAATATAATATGAATTCCATTTTAGAATATAATATGATTATTAAAAATGAATTTGTAAAATAATAGAATCTTTAATGAAGAATCAACCGAACTTTCTACCAGGAAAATTTACAACAAAGACCTTCTTTGGTCGCCTGAATCTTAAAACTGAAGCTAGCAATAATTTGCAAAAAAATACAAAATAATTATATGGAGAAGTCTAAAAGTTGAGCAAATGCAAAAATCTGAAAAAGCAAAGCTTACTTGAACTGTTTGGTATTCTCTCCACCTGCCTACATATCTCCAGCTCAGTGGATCGGTCTAAATCCCGTTTATCACGCAGATAATACGCCGGTACGTATCCTTCCCGTCCATCGAATACTTTCCTTGCAAGCCACCAGTTCTCCTGCTGGTCATCCAGAACCTCCAACTTCTCTCCGTCATGCAGTGACATGACGTCATCAGATTCCGGCTCATAGCCGCTAACAGCCACGAACAATATCGGTGACGTCAATGCATCCGGCCCAATGAAAGAAGTACTCGCCATATAACTGAAGCTGTCTTTCGCTTCGCCATCGTAGGGTAATACTTCCACAACTCCTTGACTGATTTCACTCGTTTTTTGCCCAGGTTTTTCAACTGATTCAACATTTCTCGGGTGAAGTGTTTCAACTGGAAACGAAAGCTCTGATTCCTTTGCCTTATCCGACTGATTTGGCTCCGGGTCTGCTGGTCTCGGAGAGCTGCCACGTACGGAGGTACTCTGGGAGGAATCGAGCTGCTTCTCTTCCACCGTGTTGTGTGAAACCACGAGTTCTTCTCGCTCCCTCGTCTTCTTCGTCTCCTTCAGATCCGTGTCGGTTTTCACTTCCGTCGTTTCCGTAACCGAAATGTCCCCGGACATTGAGAGATGCATGAGCACTGTCTTGACTTCTATCACCGATGTTTCGACGGTAATCTCGTCCGTTGTTTCAGTCTCGTGAACTTTGACCGACTTCTCCATCTCCTGCTGCAACCTGTTTGCATCAAACATGACCTGCATCTGTTCATCGTGGGGGATCAGCCGAGGTTTGACCGTCAGCTCCAGACCAGATTCATCCTCTTGATGCCCATCCAATCTAGCCTCTGATGACCTACTTCCAATTTCCTCACGTGGACGAAGGACTGAGTATTCCTCGTCACGTGTCACGCTGTCTGGAATACGCTCGAGAGCCAAGTCCAACAGTGAACCTTGCTGCTCTTCCAATGAATACTCAAGTTGGTTATTATCGGCAATCTGATGTCGAGCTTGCAGCAGGTTCGAATCAAGAAGCCATTCAGATGAATGCTTCACTGTGTGTGATTTCCTATTGGCTGATTCCTCAGTTTCAACTGACGAATCGAATCTCGATGCGCCTTGATCCAATACTGAATGTTGCTGTGACTGTATATTGCTGATATTTTCCTGCGTCCTATTGCTAACGTCCTTCTCAACTGAATACTTAGAATCAGGTGATCCACGAGATCCATATTTATCTTCAGAATTAACTTCCTCAGTGACGGTACTTGATTTCAACGTCGGCTTTACAACGGTTTCAATTTTGGTAATTTCGACAGTTTTTGTAACTTTAGTAATATGTGGCGTACTGTTACTCTCTGAAAGGAGAATCAGAAAGCATGAGCTAAAAGCATTAATTCAAAGCAAACAAACAAACACACTCACACACACAAAAGAACACACATACACACACAAAAGCACACATAAACTTTTATAACGACAATAGTAAAAATCTAAACTGACTAAAGGCTACGTGTTAGTCAACGAAATGATCTGGGTGAATATCAAACGGTTAGTCGACAACATAAACTTTCTAATTTAATTCTAATTACAAAATGATGGTTGATTAATTCAAACAGGGAAACATTTCCTAGCTCATCAATGACAAATAGTCATCACATCTCAAGTTCATCAAAAGTTTGTTTACCACATACGAAAGTGTCCTATTAAAAAACATACAGCTTCAACTAGATAATTCAATCTCAGATTTGCTCTGCAAACAAATGTATACTCTCTTTTGAAAAAAATTCTTCCGAAAATTGCAAGTCCTTGAAAACGTAATGAAATGAAGTTGACCACATTCTTTATTTTATGCACACTATTCTACTAAAAACATCTTCCACAGTGCACATACTGTATACATAATTTTGAAGATTGAATTGTCCACTTTCAATAGGTAAGACTGAGCACACAAGAAGAACACCAGAGAGTGCATGGGAAAAACAAGGAAAGCACATAAACAATGCATAAACTAGGCTAGTTATAGAAGAAAATTGCAAAAAGGCAAATTAATTAAAACGTTGAATAGAAAAGACTACCAATGAAATTAACTTTGCATTAATAATTCAGAGAATGTAGAAAAATGCAGCTGGACTCAAGTTACAGTTCAATCAATGCAATATAAAACTGTTAATAGAAACTTGAGGAACATTTTGTTACAGTGCACGCCACACACAACACTCTAAGAGACTTGGCTTTTGCTCGAACCTTTGATAGTGACAGCTTCAACGACACTGGACGTGACAGTTTTCTCTCGACTTCCAGACTCATCCTGCGAGCTACATACACAAACACCACACAGTAAAGCACTTGTATCGTTTTATACAGACTCTACGTTATTTATAATTGAATTAATTAATTATTTATATTTAGATATTTATACTTGTGTATTCACTGAATAAGAATATTTATTATTCCCAACAAAGATTGCAGATTAGAAGTAAATATCAAATGGCATATTCTTTTAACGACACTTGCGAATAACTGTATTATGCAAGTAATCTCCTTGTAAGTGTTGTACTTGGCTATTATTTCGAATTGCTTTAGGTTTTGTATTTTGTGATTGTTTATTTTCTTTTTTCTCTGTACTGTTTGACTACTCTGCTGTTTGCGTAATAAAGATCATATATATTCACCAGTCAATCATGTATAAAATCAAACAATCAATAAGAATAATTACCATACCGACATAATTCTACATATAGCATAGCTTGCAAGTAATACATCATAAATTTATATTAATATCACACACTACTAAGTACGGCAATAGAGTTTTGGCTTAATAAAACTACTATCATAATTCAATGCTAATCAGCAAAACAATAGTTTGGCAAGCATTGACTGATGCTTGCTTTGAAATCCCAAGTTTCTTAACAAATCAATCGGGTAAAATTTCTACTATCTATCATTGCAACGTTGAACCGAAATCTAAGCACAAATTCCACAGCATTTGCTTTTCTCAACATTATTTAAATGGGCAAAAAAACTCATGAGAATTATAAATGTGAGAATAAACGTGAGAAGTAAATGTGAATAAGAAGACACTATCAACACGGTTATTATTAAGGGAAATTAATTGTGACACTTCTTTCCATAAGTTAGCGTTCAGGTTCGATTATACATTAATGTCATAAAGTGAAGTAAATATAAAATATTGCAAAAATCATATGATTATCTATGTATTTAGAAAACAATCAAACAATCAAACAATCAATCGAGAACACTATCACAATTTAATGCAGTAAATTATGGAAAACGGCGAAGCTTAAACAAATTATATTCAATGCATGAATACTATCTACCTGCTTAGTTCAGGTTCGTAATACTTGCCATTCTTCACACCTGTTCAAGAGAAACATACAGTTAGTAAATAGATGTATATCAGACTCGATAGTTCAAAAGTACTCAACTATACAATCATTGTAGTGACTTGAGATATATGGATACAAGAGCAATTATGAGATGAAGTTGAATCAGCTTATTTATACAACACTAATATCTCAAACACTGCTAAGCACACTTCATTAGTTCACTTCACACTTCAATTTCAGAAAGCTGCGACATACTTTTAAATATCTTCAAATCTAAAAACAATAATCAATACGTTTTTGATTGTATGGTGGTTACTTTGCAATTACTGTAAGACATAGGTCTACTAAATAAACAGAAAACCAAGATTAAAAATTGATAAGCAATTGGTATGCAAACAATAAAAATCTTACACTGATCATACATATAAACAACACATTTATGTATTATCCACAATGTCGATAAATAATGAAGTATTGATGATGAAACATTTAGACTGCATTACCAAAGATAGTAATGCTGAATGAATTTGAAATATTCCATTTATACTGACTCAGAACACAGATGATAAACAAAACGTGAGGTCGGCGTCAGTAAGAGCACCCGACCATATCAACATTGCCTTATAAATAAACGTGCCACTTCCTATGCTTGCTCTATTTTGTATACAATCTAAAAATATTCAGCCACAACTCCATCACGATGTTGGCCCATAAAACAACGTGGAAAAATATAAACTACTAAAATATATTATTAATCGCCGTATAACTTAAAATTTAAATACAATTGTTATTCACATTGATAAAATATTCATGATAAAAATTAGGTGACTTTTACTATGAACTTTAACAACACGTACATTCATGCACTAATAAATTATACAAATATACCATCAAAATAAAAACCAGATCATAGTTTTAATTTTGATGAATCAAGTTACATTGAAACAACAGATAAATACAAATTTATTTCTCCAATGAATTTAAATACACAATACACGATACACAAATGTTAGAGCAAATTTACATGTATTAAGCTAGTAAATTGGCGTAACGATAAGAGTACAGACGTTTTCATTCGAATAATTTTATTACAAACTACAGTTGCAATAAAAAGAACAATGATACAAGCATCACTATACATGCTATAATTTACTTTCACATTTAGACATTTGTTAAAGATGCTGCATTCCAACAAAATGTACAGCGTTAAAGTTGCTACAATTAAACAAAATTACATCGTTAAAGTTGCTACAATTAAACAAAATTACATTGTTAACGATGCTATGCTACACTTAAACACAATTACGACATTCATAAAGAAATATTTCTTCAAAATTATATGGTTAAAGTTACTACACCGAAACAAATGTACATATTCATACATATTCAGACACGCAACGATTAAACAAAAAAGTACATAGTTAAAAATGGTGTTATTCCTACAATAAACAAACATAAATGACAGCAACACTGGCTGTCACGTAGACATGTAGAGACGCAACTTAACATGACGAATAAAGTAAAAAGTGCTTCGATTTTACTCAGTTAGTATTTGATTATTTACACTAAGCTGTCGTCATGCTTCCAACAGCCGACATGCAATTACGTATATATACCTGAGTCGGAGTACAGACTATCCTCATCACTCCTAGCAACGTCATCAGAGGATTCGCGACTCAGTGCACGCATCGCGACGTTCTCCGTCTGCGTGACAACTGACACATCTTCCTTTATCGTTAAGTCATCGGTTATGAAATCATCATCATCATCAGCAAACGGAACATCGTCGAGGTCCGGCACGAACGAAGGAACATCGTTCGTGTCAGCAAGATCTTCCTCGCATGAAACTCTGGCAGTGGCATCCATTGAATTCTGAGATTTGAGCTCAATTCCACTCGACAGCTCCGTCATCTTTGTCTTCTTGACGCGACAGAGACTTGGGATGAGTTCCACGTGACCCTTGACCATACTCGAGAGGACTTCCGTCGATGTCAGCGAGACAGATTCTTCATCCAACGGATTAATCGGCTTCAAGTCGAGCTCGTCCGAATCAGGACCAGCGACCAGTTCGACAGCCGTCACGACAGCCTTGTCCGTTACTTGAACGTCACAAGTTTGAAGTGAAATCTTTGAACATGACAGATCAGTGTCTGATGATGATGCCTCGGTGATGCATAGAGCTTCGTCTTCCGTACCACTGCTATCCAGAAACCTCAATGCTTCGATATCGGACGCAATTGCTGTGTCAGATTCAACGTCTGAAACCATCTCATGAGTCATACAAGGCTGAACAGTTTTCTCAGTACGAATACTGAGTTCGAAAGGCGTTTCAACTGCCGTAGTCTCGACAGGTGACTCTCTTGCAGAAACTGATAATTCTTCATTCACTTCGGTGACATGTTCTAAAACATAACTGTCTGGCTTGGTCAACAGCCTCCCAGCTATTCGTTCATCTCTTTGCCCATCTTCAAGTGTAGCATCAGTTACTGAACAGCTGGTATCAATGTCATCTTCACTGACACTTAGATATTCCACACGATCTTCTTCCACTTCTAAAAGACGCACATCACCTGAGCTCAATGACCTACCAACTGCTTCTTCTCGACCATCTGTCTCAGCTTGAGGTACAATGCTCACCTGGTCCTGATCAACAACTGACAAAGCGATTTCAGAATCACTACCAGCGCACAGAGTGACTTCCGAATCAGTTCGATCGTGCAGTGACAGGTTCCCATCACACACTCGTAAGTGATCGAGGCTCGAACTGTCTAGTGATAAATCTAATGTAGCAACAAGTGGGCGGGACTTACCGACTACAGGTTCAGCTGCTTTCAGCATTTCTTCACTGGACACTTCAGGCTGTGTGTCTGTATCACAAACAAAGGAAAATACATTAAACAATGTCAAACACTGATAGAGACTGAGAGAGAGAACGAGAGACAGAGAGAGAGAACAAGTGACAGATAAAGAACGAGAGAGAGACAGAGAATGAGAGACAGACACAGAACGAGAGGCAGAGAACGAGAGGCAGACAGAGAACGAGAGGCAGAGAACGAGAGGCAGACAGAGAACGAGAGACAGAGAACGAGAGACAGACAGAGACAGAGAGACAGACAGAGAACGAGAGAA
>JAQFYQ010002407.1:0-11747 GCA_034694885.1 Buchholzia appendiculata
CGAGGTAACGCTCAGAATTTTATCTCTTCGCGCAAAAACTGGTGTAATAATTGTTACACCGAGAGTGAGGCGGCGAGGAATCACTCTCAAACACTAAGTGTTTAGTTTTCACTCGGGTTCCAACGTCTTACACAACTTAGGCGAGCTTGCCACGGTTGCATAGATTTAACTTCTATGGACTATCCAAGTCCCCGTCAGATCACTGGACTATCTAAGCCCCCGACAGATTACTCAAACTTGAGCTCCGGTGTTTCACGTGACTAGGGCTCTGGCCAATCAGAGCGAAGCAAGTGAACAAGGCTATTAGGCAACTACAGCAGTGTCATTTACACTAGTTTTATGTATACAGCTTGTGCCATCTATTAACAGAAATCCTAATGGAATAATTAACACAGCAATTCACTATGCAACCAGAATAAAGCATTAAATACACAAACTTCTATATATTTACAGCTTTAAGGAATAGCAATCATCTTTTCATTACATACAATTAAAACTATAATACAATTATTTCATGTAACCATATTGGTACTTGAGATTTTGATAACTAGGCTACCTCAAAATCTTAATGAGAGCGTCACAACTCTAATGTTTTCTCAATGTCTTTATCCCTTAATTCAACTTTCTCACAAAAACTTTTTAGTCAAAATTTTCAAGATACTCGGAGAAAAATTTTTTAGTTAAAATTTTCAAGATACTCGGAAAAACTTTTTAGTGAAAATTTTCAAAATACTAGGAGAAAAACTTTTTAGTAAAAATTGCCAAATTACTCGGAGAAAAACATTTTAGTGAAAATTGTCAAGATACTCGGAGAAAAACATTTTAGTTACAATTTTCAAGATACTCGGAGAAAACTTTTTAGTGACAATTTTCAAGATACTCGGAGAAAAACATTTTAGTAAGAATTTTCAAGATACTCGGAGAAAAACTTTTAGTGAAAATTTTCAAGATATGTTCAATTGCAAATTCAATTGTTCAATTGCTTTGTCAATCACCCACCTGGTATGCTACATATTAAATTAAACTCACGAATTCACGAACTTACACTCACCTACCTAAATTTTTAATTAATGTCTGTACTTAATTCTGACGTGAACGACATTTTAATTGAAACTTGAGTTCTTGAGTTTGAATTGAAATTAAGTTATTCAGGGCCAGATTCCGTGTCACAATTATTACACCATCTAAACATTACAAGGACACTCTTGGAACAGGATACGTACGAAATGCAGGAGTAAAAATCAACAGCACGTGAAGGTCGTGTGTTGTTTCCTCTCTCCGCCGGGGGGCGGGGAGTGGGTGGGCAAGTTTCAGAGACGTGTGGTCTCTCTTCAAGCCTCCCCAGGATGGTAGCCACTTTGGATGTGGCTTGAGATGACGAGTTGACACAGCGCGGACGTGATCGGCGTTGATGGCAGCGCTACAGCCTTTTCAGAGTCTTGTGTGTTGCTGGCTCTACATGACCTGCTCTTCTGGATGTTGCAGACTGTCTTGAGGCGGCTTGGCGACTGCCTTGGTACTGGTGAAGGCCACCACAAAGACGTGCTCCCCTTCGACGGCTGCCTTTTGGTGTCTAGCGACTTCTTCTGCGACGTCTTTGCAGATTTCCTGTTTGTTGACCTCGGACAGAATCTTTGTGATGGAGCTATGCATGCAGCTAGTCGCACGCATTCGATCTGTTCTCCAGCTTTTCTTGCGGCTGTTGCTTGGCTGACGACCTTGGCTGCCTTTCTCTTCGCGACTTCTACGTAGGTTGAACACATGAAGTCCGTTGATGTGTGCGGACCACCGCAGTTGGCGCACCGAGGAGTGGAGACCGTGCACCCCTTCGGTGCCCGTCGCCGCATCTTCTGCATGTCTCCTCGCTCCTGCATGAGGTTGATGAGTGGCCGAAGGACTGGCACTTGTAGCACTGCAGCAGAGGCGCTGCAGGGCCCTTGTAGTCGGTCACTCGGTAGTGTTGATGGCCGAGGAATATTCCCTCCCTCATCATCTTCTCCTTTTCCTCCTTTGTGCTGCAGACAATCTTGACTTTCCAGGTTGCAGCGTTGAGTTTAGCAGAGATGAGTCTGCAGCACTTGAGCTTGGCTTCTGCTTCGATATCGCCCGCCTCGATCGAAGGGTGGACGCCCAGGATGACAGCTGTGTTAGAGTCATTGGTTGTCCTTGTCTTGATTTGGCGTAGAGCTAGGCCTGGCGCCAGGGTTATCGCTAGCAGCTCTGTCTTGTTTTCTTCCGAGCTCGCGAAGACAAGGACTGTCCCGCTCTTTGTTGTTACGGTCTTCTTGATCAGTTTCTCCTGCCCTTGAAGCATCTTTTTGACCACCATCGGGTTGGCAGCGATCGTTTTGTCGATCTCTTGCAGGACAAGTGGTCGAGGGGACGGCTTCTTGTTTATTTGGCTGCTCTTTGCAGGTTCAGTTTCTTCCTTCTTGGCTGTAGGTGCCGGGGTCTCCGGCACAAATACCGTCTCGCTTGCGGCGTTTTTCTTTCTTCGCGGCTTCCCGCTGGTTGTTACGAGGCCTTCCTCATCTGCGGAGCTGGGTCCGGACAGCGACAGGCCGCTTGACGATTCCCGCAGTCGTTTTGGTGTTGTTTTCTTCAGGTCCGGGTAGAGCAGTTCCTGTGGGAGTTCAACGTTGTTCTCGGCTGCGTATTGCATCACAGCATCTTTGATGCGTTGTAGGACGTCTTCCTCCGTCTCTGCTTCATCGACGATCGCCATGACGTCGGTCCTGAATCTGTCCATGGGAGACAGTTCGTCTTGCCATGCGTCAACACTTGAGGTGGACGGCGTGTCTTGTGCTTGTTGGCCTTTGAAAAGACCTTTGGAGACGCTGCCGCCAGCAGCACTGTCAGATACTGGGCTCTTAAAAGAACCGTGTCTGATCCGACAGGCTCCAGCGGCGGCGCCGCCATTCCCCTTCTTCTTCTTTCCCATCTCTCTCTCTCCGTCGATTTCTTTCTCTCCGTAGTTGAAGTGACTAGTCCGAGTCGGTCCCTCAGCCCTATGGTGGGGGCATCATGGGCGATCCTCGGCTTCGTCGGTCTTCTCTTAGCTGTACTTCCGTGTGAATCAGATCAAAACCACAGCGTATCGTATCATAATTTCGTATCAATTGTCTGTGTTTTTTTTGTTTTTTTGGTGTGTGGGTTTACCGTGTGGGACGAGGAAGATGACAGGGTGGGCAAGTTTCTGAAGCCTAGGCTTCACTTCAAGCCACCCCTGGCTTATGTCTAATTCTTCCTGGAGACCAGTGCAGTTGGAAGGTAACTAGTCGTGCCTTCCTGCCCTTAGCACACCAGCTGGAGTCCCCGTGTTTGTTGGTTTCTTGGCGAATGCCATGGCCTGGATGTAGTCTGCTCTGACATCAACTTTGTACTGCTTGGATACTTCTTCTGCTACATCTTGTGCTATTTCTTCGGTGTTGATCTCGACCTTAAGAAGCCTGGTAAGAATTCGGACAAGTGTCGCAGCAATGCAGCTCGCCAGTCTGGCACAATCGATTGTATCTCCTGCTTGTCGTGAGTTATTGGCATGGTTGATGATTTTGGCTTCCTTGTTCTTGACGGCTTCCACGTACAGCGGGCATCTGAAATCTGATGAGGTGTGGTTGCCTCCGCAGTTGGCGCATTTGATGGTAGTTTCCTTACATTCTCTGGAGCTGTGTAAGTTTCCGCATTTCCTGCATTTCTCGTGTCCCTTGCACGAAGCTGCAGTGTGAAAGAAACCCTGACATTTAAAGCACTGCAACACAGAGGTAGGACCTTTATATTCTTCTGCCTTGAAATGCTGATGACCAATGTTGATGCCGTTCTTGAGAATACGGATCTTGTCGTCATTAGAGCTGCAGGTGACTTTCATCTTCCAAGTAGGAGCACCTCCCAGAGTGGCAGACACAATTCTGCTGCAAGGCAGCAAAACCTCTTCCTCGATCTCCTTGACGTTAATTGAAGGGTTCACACCACGGATGATCACCCAGTTGTTCTTTGGTGCAGAACCGTCTTTAGTGAGTCGTAGAGATATGCCGTCACCCAGCTCAAGGCGCAACAGCCTGTTCTTATCTTCCTCTGATTTAGGAAAAATCAGAGTGAATCCACGCTGTGTGGTTATTGTCTTCAGGATGGACTTGTCTCCATCCTTCAGAAGTTTCTTGAGTGCAAGAGGGTTACTTGCGATTGTCTTGTCCACTCCTTCGAGGACAAGAGGTTTGATTTCAGCTTTGCAGCTTGAAGACATGGCTGATCTAGGATTTGTCAAGAGGCCTGCAGTGGCACCGCCTTCCTCATCTGCACTGGTAACAACAGATGTGCTAGTCACAGCTTTCTTGATACGTTTCTTATTCTTGTCATTAATGACAGTCTGGAATGTAGCACCTGCGTCAGCATCAGCTCCTGCATCCGATGACTCTGTTGTTTCATGAGTTCTTTTCATAGCAGTTCTGTTCTTCTCTGGCTTCTCTACTACATCATCATCTTCATCTTCCGACTCATCAGCCCCTGACATTTCAGATTCAGAGTAGTGAAGAAGTGAGCTGGCCTTGATCTGCTTCGAGACTTCAGCTGGAGGAACTTTAGCAATTTTCCCGGTGCTCGGGTCAATCTTGTAGATTGTCTTGACTTCGGTGCTTGATTCTTGAGCACGTGCTGGTGACTTTGTTGATGTTTCAGTCGTGAAGCTGGCAAGCTTGTTGATGACCTCTTCGGGATCATCTCCGCTGTTAAGGACATTCATCAAGGCTGTGCGGATGTCCGCAAATTTTCTTGAGGCTTCGGCACTCATTTTCTCACTTCTCCCCCAACAACTGCTGTCTGTATAATCCCCAGAGAGGCCAGACAACAGCTGTGGTGGAGATTACCTCTCAGGTACTCACAGCAGTACTAGACGTATGCTCTCGAATGTGACTAGGCTGAGTCGGTCCCACGGCCCTATGGTGGGGGCATATGGGGCGTTCCTCGGCTTCGTCGGCTTCGCTGTCAGTACGTATTCGCGATGGCCGTAGGCATCTTTCCACCAATACATGACCTTATAATTTATTGTGATGCAAATATTCTTTATTACGGTGTGTGTTAATAGTTTTTGCAATGTTCCTCTGAAATCAGAGAAATCCCCTGCCCTGTGACTTACCTCCTTGTCATGTTATGTTAATCTAATGCCAGATTGTTTGTGGATGTCATAAGATGTTTGTAGCCTTGTCCTCGACAAACAGTTGACTCTTACAAACTCTTACACTGTATGTTTGGGCCATTTCTTGTCTATGCCCATCCCTGAACTTCCGGTATGTGGATCTAACTACGTAAGCATCACATTGGATGACGATGACTACAACAAGAGTGATGACGACTGCGATGACAACGATGACGATGATGATGACGACGACGACGACGATGACACCAAAAATGATGACGATGACTAAAATGACGATGACGACGACGATGACGACGACTACGATAATGACCATGACGACGATGATGACGATTATGATGATGACCATGGCGACGATGACTACGACTACGATGATGACCATGACGACGACGGCGACGACGATGATGACCATGGCGACGATGACTACGACTACGATGATGACCATGACGACGACGACGACGACGACGACGACGACGACGACGATGATGGCTCGAGTAGAGGCGCACTTTAAATGTACTAACGAATGCACCGTGGAGCTGTTCTGCGTGACCAGGTTCTTATCTGATCCTACTCACCGGATCAAGCCTCCATTGTTCAGTCTAAGATTATTTGTGTTCTCCCTTTGGGACTCGTCTCTACGATATTTGTTCCAAGTACATAATGAAATCTTAAAGCCACAACATTCAGGATTCTAATATCTAATCATTATGTTAATCTGACGACTCAGTAATATGGAACTGGTTAGGTTAATTGGTGCTCGCTAAATGTTGTTATTTGAGGCAACGAAGTAATTCAATGCACTGGTTAGACGTTAAATCAGACCTTGAAACTATATATTGATCTGGATCATAATCAATTTAAACGAAGTGTCATTGTAAAATTGGCGTAACAATAATTGGGCCACAAAATGGTTAATAATGAAACAGATATAGTTTTAATATTGCAGCTTGGAAAACTGAGTATTAAATGTTTATAAACGGAGCAGCCTCATCATCTTAAGTATATTGAATTGTTAGAAATCCTGATCTGACTTAAATCGTATGTAGACCATTTATGAAAATTACAAATCAACAAGCAGGTATAATTTTGGTACCAGATTCACGGCTAGGACTAACTCTCATAGTCTTCGGCTAGACGCAGCCACCGCCCTTTAGTTAACACCGGTGTCGTCTTGCACCTTCGGGCTTCAAAGTCGGGATATAAGGGATAGCTCCCAAAGTCATATCTACAAATAGATGTACAGATTCCAATTACGTAATTTAATTATAAATCAGTGGATAGTATATTTAGGCTGATTTAGAAGAAGTGCACTTCTAACTAAATAAAAAACTCTGCACATTTACCAGATAAACAAGAAACGTGGCAAAAGGAGAACCGGCCAGGATAATGACCGCATCCCCGTGCTCCTGCTGCTGCTGTTGTATGTAAGGTGAATTTAGTGTCAGTCGCTGTATCGCGGCCGTGTAGCTGTTTCCGTGTCATCTGACCGTCCTGGGGAATAATCGTATTCGCTAGCTCGGTCCCACTAATCCCGCTCTCTCGCAGACTAACGTCCATACAGTTTACATCAGCGCTGATTGAACGTTACCGGGTTACGAGCGTCTTCCTAGCAGCAGCTAGCTCCGGTCGTGCATTTTAAACACGTCCGATAGATGGTACACAAACTGCAGTAGCAGCACAGCGTATATACAAAGAATAAAATGCTACTACTTTCTTCTGTGAGTCAAGAAAGTTTACTATATGAAAATGAGACTAAATTATGTCTGCTAAATAGGTCTAAATGGGTCTACTGCATACGACAACTGTCGCATGCAGTCGACAGATATGCATTATGCCAGGATCGTATTTAAAGGGGGAGTTTTGGGTTGAGGCCCCCCCCCCAAATTGTTTTCTTCATATTTATGATGTTTAGTGAGGAAAAATTGAAAAAGGTCGTTAATTTTTGGGGGAAGTCAAACCCCCCACCGAAATGAAAATTTTGAAAAATGGTCGTCAAACAATTTCAACCCCCCAAATGAAATCCTGGCTAAGGCCCTGCAATTACGCATACGACGATTTAGGTACTACATGTGCCAATTATCTCCTAATCTGAATCACTTAATCTCGTAGGCAATATACTGCGTCGTCTGCTGCAACATCAATTATCTCTGGACTGTGAATCGTGCTTTAGTGCGTGCAAGGAGATATTATACAAATTGTCAGGATCTGATACATACAGGATATTGACTCAGGGTGGGAGTAACATTTTCAGGGAGGGGTGTAACCGGTATTCAGGTGGGAGTATAACATATGGGCCGTATTGCTTTTCGGGGAGGGGAGGGGTAAATTGGCCAACGCCTGTGGTAGAATACTCCTTCCTCTTTCAAGGGTGGCTAGATAAATCCCTGCTAGAATCGTTCTCAGAATTCTATCTGACTATTGATTACGAAATGTGTCACGAATATATCGTGAAAGTGATTTTGGCTACAATACGGTTGTTGCCAAACACAAAGTCTCCTCGTCCCGCAGACTTGTTAAACCGATTTCTCTGCCATAGATGGGATAGAGAGAGCGCGTGCAGCGGTTTATCCTACAATCCAGTTAAATACAGCTTCGTGATTCAGGCAACACCCTGGATGCCTTGTTTCTTTATTCATCTTCGTGACAACATATCTCTGTTTCTTCCACTCGTTTCTTCTTGACCGACGTCACTGTCCGCAGAGAGCGAATGAATTCTCTTCGATGTGAAACATAAGCGCTGCTTGAACGTGAGACAATGATCATAATGTTTGTACCGCATCGTCAAATATCATTTTTATAGCGCTGTTGTGAATGGTTGGTTGGAAAGAAGGTATTATTGTAATTGAACTAATCATCTGTCAAAACCAGAGTACAAGTCACTATAATTGATAATGTGGCTTGTTGATAAAAACAAAACCTTGGCTTAATTTGTCAGTGCTTTTTAAAATTACTGTGTTGCTATTTGTTCCAGAATTGCTTAAAATTACTGTGTGCTATTTGTACCAGAATTCCAAGACATATTTGGTACAAAAATGTTTTGGTGTAACTCTACAGGGAGGATCATATATTTTATAGGCTGTGTACAAAAATGGTCAAGGGTGATGTGGGGTGGAAAAAGAACTTGGGAAGTGACAAAGAGGTTGAACAGATATCGACAAAAAATAAGCTATATGATTTGAAAGAAAAGACTTATGGAAACCTGAAAAGAAAAGTAGAAGATAGAGATGAATGGAGATGTTGGAAGCCAAGGATCTGCAGGAAGGCAGAACACTAATGATGATGATATGTACACAAGAAGTTTATATATCTAATTTGTATAAAGTTTGTTGTGTGTGTAAGATTCTTGTTGCTGTTATAACTCGTATTTTTCTAGCCTATGATTCCTATCGTTTTTAGAATATATTTTGTATTTTCAAGGTTCCTTCTCTTTGTATATGTTGTATGCATATGGCGTAATGTTTCTGTTGGTTACCTAGTACTGTTAATACTGTTACCTAGTATTTATAAAGTTTATGTTGGTGTATATCTAGTATAAATAAGGTTCACTTTGTTAAATACCTAGTATCTATGTGGTTCTTAGTGGTGTATCTCTATGGTGCCTATGGTGTATAGCTGTGTATACCTAGTGTTCATATTCGTGTCTACCTAGTTTCTACAAGGCTCATTTTGTTTGAAATGCTGTGATTGCAGTGGAATCATCATGTACGCCGTCATCCTAGGACACCTCCCGTTCTGCAGTCCCTTCAAGGACGAGTATCACCGACAGCGGATGCTCCAGCAGATCCAGAAAGGTCTGTCTCCGTTCCACGACAGAGAGATGCACAGCCTCACGGCAGGTACGTGACACTTCATTTATTCATTTGCTCAGATTTGTGTATTGCACATACGTATGCATGGTCGTGACCTGTATCTGAAAATTCTATTTCATACACAACACTGTTCACTCAATTTAAATTTATTCAATACGTACTGTCAGTATTTTTAAGCAGGATTTTATAATCAGGGATGGATTTGGACAGGAGACCCTGGAACGGCGGTCAGAATAATTTTTTGGTGACCGAAGTGTCGTTGCGGTGGAACTTCATATTGTTGCAAGAAGTTCTGTAAATTAAGGAAGTTGAAATTAGGTCATTATAGTGTATTAACTTTTTGGCCAATGTTCATTCGCTTATATTCAATCCCAATTTACAATACATATCCACTTTATCCATACGTATAGAACTACCGTACTAGACGCGTACTGATATCGCTGCTGCCACCAAGGACTCCATCCTGTACAAGACTTGCGTCCATGCTTGCGTCCAGCCCGAGTATCGATCAAAGACAAGGTCGACTACATCATGCATCAATGTCTGCAAATAATAATTGAAAACTTTGCGCAGATTTTTCTGTCCTACATGCTGATTACAGAGATGTTGAGACGCATTGAATCCACTCTCGAGTACAACGAGCTTCATTCTGCTACGTTCATGCTTGTCAATTCAATCTTACATAGAAAGCTATTTTTTTAAATGTCATTGCAAATAGGAGCGCTCTTTGTAATTGTCGGTTATTATTGATTCACAAGATTTAGGCACCTGTAGCTTTATTTCTGTACATGATAAATTAATGTTTCATTGATAAATGCAAGCTATGATCGGAAGTCGTTGTATAATGACGTTCTTGCAAGAAGAGGAAATTGCGTTATCTGCTTTGCATCTGCAGATGAAATAGATTAGTTCATTGACCTCTGTCGATGATGTGTGTCAATTTTTGATAGAAATCAAGTTAATCTTTACATTGACTATGAAAACACGTAACACACTTGAAAGCGAAAAACAGCCATTATCTTTACATTTGATCTGTAGGAAATATGGTTTGAGTAAGTTCTATGGTTGGATTTATGCTTAGAGTTTTATTTGCAGAGAATATTGAGCAGTTCTGTAACTGTATGCTGGTCCGCCGGATTGTGGCCGGGTAGCAATCTTAATTCACGTTCACTTCTCATCAGCTGCACAGTTTTATGGATTCATCGCAGTCGATAAAACTGAGATTATTGCTAAGGATTATGCAAAAATGTTATTTGAAATTGATTTTTTGATTTTTGACTTTAATGTTTAAAATGGTTTGCATAAGCATTATGCAAACAGTATGTGATAAGCTTTCTTTTGGCGACGCGTATATTGTAATATTATCTTGTTTGCTCCAAATTCCAAGTCGATAGTTGTGAATAAATACGTGAACGTTGAGCATGTGTCACAATTGAAGCTTGTTTTCTTGCATGCTCGCAATTTGTACCCCAATCATGTATCCATCTTTCTCGACCTCGGGTCCCAGTACAGGTCCTAGTACAGGTCCTAGTACAGGTCCTGGTACAGGTCCCAGTACAGGTCCTAGTACAGGTCATATAGTGGACCACGAAATGGTGACGTATTTCTGCACGTGATATAACTTGAGATCATAAATCGTTGACCTAACTATACGGTCAAATAAAGCGTCAACTGTCGGTGGTGCAATTAATGAACCATATTATCCGTGGCACTGCCACTGGCCTAGAAACGTCCACTTCAACTAGCGTCAGGATACGAGGACGCAGAGTCTCTTCCCTTGAAGCGGAATGAATCGATTGCGATCCAGACCAAAGCTGACATGCGGTTCCAAGAACGAAAAGTAAGATTGGAATCGTAAAAAGGTCATGGAATGAAAAGGTCAGAGGACCGAAAGGTCAACAGTATTGGGAGATGGGAAAAGAATCGAGTTGTGCTCAATCCGTTCTGTTTTTTTTCAACACTGTCTTCAAGGCAATGCTGCCAAGATATCTAATCATCTAAACACTAAGAACTATAAATGAGTAAATCTCCAATTCACGGCTATATCATGCACGGAAGGTAAACGGTGACGATGATATTGTTCTTGCTTTTTCAAAGGTAGGAACAAATTCGGTCGATTAATCTTTAGATAAATTATGTAGTCAAAAATAAAAGTCAGTATGTTTAATTAATGAAGTTAGAAGCGATTTTCTTTATTGAACTAGTATGATTATTATTTAAACAATTACGGCAACAGTTGATTGATGCATACTTCCCAGCAAGATTGAATAATACGCTGTGCAATATTCTAATAATCATTGCTTCTAATAATTATTTGTTCTTCTGCTTCTTTCCAGATTGTCGCAATCTCTTGCATCAGCTGATTGAACCTAATCCTGAGCTACGGATCCCTCTGCTGGAGATCGAGATGCATCCCTGGATCACAAAGTCCGGCAGGTGTCCCTTCAATCCGTACACACATCCAGCGAAACATCGTCATCTCAGGGAACAGGTCCGTGTAGAAATATATCTTACGCTTATTTTTTATGAGTTTCTGTGTAGTACACGTAGTAATTATACAAATATAAAGCAATATCTCATGCAAAAATATTGTTTTGTGCATGATTAAAGCGAGTACAATATAATTTTTACTTATTTGATCAACATCATCATTAGTGCTCTGCCGGAAGGCAGGTCCCTGGTATCCATTTCTTCCACAACTCACGGTCCTCCGCTTTCCCCCCATCCGCACACATGACTCCCGCCTTCCATCAGCCCATGAAGCGCACTTCGTCCCGGCACCTCCGGCCCTG
>JAQFYQ010002408.1:0-11744 GCA_034694885.1 Buchholzia appendiculata
CTCTCTCTCTCTATCTCTGTGAAAGGCTTCTCGTAGAAGCACTAAAAACTCTCATCGAAAACCGATGAAAATTATTAAGCTGTGTTTTATAATGTTGGACCATGGGAGGAGAGTTTCAGTTCTGTGGGGGACTAATTTCCTACATCTTTGTTCTGACGCTTTTATTTTGAAAATATCGTCAAATGAGGGTAGGGGCAATTTTAAATTTTAAATATGCTAACTAAAAACAACAACAACATTGATCTAAGGTGATTAATCCCCCCAGGCCCCTGATGAACTTAGTGCATGTGTTGAACGTTTTGTGCAATCGGAAATAAGCCACAATAAATCTCATTTTAACTGCAACACGTACTGAGGATCATTCAAGTGCACGATCGTATCCTGGCTAGCAAGAATTTCAGCTCATCCACAATATACAACATACACTAGCTCACGGTTTGACGTGTTTTACAAGTATGTCTTAAAGTTTCTTACGTTCCGCCATAGGCTGCGCGTATCAGGGGCTTGGTGGGCTAAGCCTCCCAAATGTTTAAAAAGCAATGTTTTTGACTGTTTATTTTCCCACAAAAAGTGTCCAAGCCCCCCAAATATTTTGGCGCGCCGCCACCCCCCCCCCCCGCTCGTCAGAAAATCTCAGCCCCCAAATTAAAATGTCTGGCGCCGCCTATGGCTGAGGATAAACAACCTTGAATTGTTATTTTTAAATCAATAAAAAATTCACAAAGATGATTGTTGAATGGAGGCATTTAAAATATCTAGAATGGTTAAATTTCTTAGGTTTGACAACCTTCAACGATAGGTGTGAAAGGTCTACCCTAATCCTAATGTCTAAAATTAATTGAGGAATGTATTTGGCAGAACAACTAAAGGACGATTGAAGAACAACTTCATATTCAGCACTGCACCGACGAGAGGCCATTCCTTGAAATTTTTGTTGTTGTTTGACTAACATAAATTTACAAGCACTCTTTTAGAGCCAGAATCAGCACTTCTTGGAGCAAACTTAAAGAACAAGAAATCAGCAGTATTGACGTATTGGCTAGATTTATCAGCAGCATTTAATATGATCGAGCAGGACATACTGATCGCCTTGGAAAGATCGGGGATTAATATAAACTTGATTTCGTTCAATAAATGATGAGCAATTTATGAAGAGACAAACAATGAACATAAGTAAATTAATAGACATACTTGAATTAGCAGAGCCAGAGGGCTCATTGTGACTGGATTTGTACGGCTGCATGCTGTTGCTGATGCCAACCCTGACTGGAAATTGGAGACCTTCCTCAAAGAAAGTTATTCTGGTCTTCGATTTGATAATTGCAGTAAGCACTGGCTAACCCTACCGCCATGCGTTAACCAAGCAGCAGATGGTGGTAGTCTACACTCATGCCACAGCTGTGATCAGACTACTATCCCTTGGTCGACTCTTGTGACATGTACATTACCGGGCTGTGCAGTTACAGTGTTCTCAATCTTTCTCACCACAGCGAATATAGTATTACAAATCAACTGACTCGACTATACTTTTGCTATGGTTTTAAACTAATGTAGGAAAAAAAAGGAAATTCTAATTATGCATTTGTCAAGTTATGAAACAGGTATATCGGGATAATTTGCACATATTGTCTTGATTTGTTCCTTGTATGATTGAATTTGTATTGTATCAAACACATATATAAATGTTGATGTTCCTAGTGAACATAAATATTAGTGTGAAATTGTACATGTTTTTGTTAGACACTGGACTTAGATTTTTTGCTATAACCCTATTTGGTTAACACACCCTCGATGAATTGATGCTCACTTAACGGGTATATTCAAATCAAGATCCAATGTGTGGTTAGTTTTACACACCATGCTCTTTACATTACATTGAAGAAAGTCAGTTAGTGCCAATGAAACTAACAGTTTTTACAGTTGATTTATGAAATGCCATATGTACTGTAATCATTTCTTTAATTTAATATTTCAATTGATTGTCTGTAGATAGATGGATGGGATTGACTTGTCAAGTGAATGTAAAGATCGTTGAGTGATGTTCTCAATAGGACCAAGTCTCTAGTAGAATGAAGCTACACTTCAATGAGCAAGCTCTCAGTCACCTGGCTGCTACTAAGACTCCAGACAAGGAAGGTCGGTTGTTGTATCGTAAGGAAAACCTTGCGTCTCGTACCAGCGGCAAGTACAAGGAACGCTGGTTCAGACTTCACGGCAATCTTCTCTTCTACTACAAGACGAATGACTTCGGTGCACTGTCCGACTTAGAACCAGTCGGACTTCTCGTGCTAACTGGACATGTTGCAAAGTTTGAGGAACTATACATCGACAGACCTTTCGTCTTCTCTATTACGTTTTGTGGAGATGAGTCTACGAAACATTACTTCAGTGGTTCATCGCAGGAACACTGCATGGGATGGGTTGAAGCACTAACGAGTGTTGACCATGCGAAGCTGAAAGCCAGGATGGAGACACTGAGGAGACGCCTAGTACAGTTGACTGGTTGGGATCCAATAGATGCTAAGATCCAGAGAAACAAGGCACCTCCTCGTGTTACTAACGGCAACCAACAACCTGTCGGTGGCACAAAGGCTGTGAGAACAGCAATGTTTTATGCTTCTCCACTAGCAGCTGATTTGATTGCTCAACCATCTGTACTTGATCCTCCTCTTGTCCAATCACAGTCGAGGCAGACTGCTGCCAACCAATCACAGTCGAGGCAGATTGCTGCCAACCAATCACATTCAAGGCAGACTGATGCCGGCCAATCACAGTCGAGGCAGGCTGATACTAGTCTTTCACAACTTGTCGGGTCGTCTTCTCAAGGAAAGAAGACGCATCAAGCTACAATGCCATTGACCCGCGCAGAAAACTGGGAAACATTTGAATAAGCTTCATTTTGCTCTTCTAAGCCTATGTACATTTTCTTATAATTGTATAAATCATAATATTATTATATATGCAGTATTACGTTTTAAAAAAACTTGTTTTGGTGTAGTGATAGCAGGTTATTAAAGATCTGTTATGTTATTCTGTGCGTTTTACATAGCCAATGTATTAACAAATAATTTGTGCACATTTGGCATCACCATCGTCAATTCTTTGATGCATAGGTTTCCATGTTAGAGTCGCTGGATGTCCGTCCTTAGAGAAACCCAGATAGAGACGTGGCTGAGACGGTTAGCATAGGCGTACAGTATATCAGGGATGAGGGGATTGAGGGGGATGCATCCCAGTCAATATTTTGTTGAGGAAACGATATAGTAAATGTACCCCTCGATTACATCAGCTCGTCTCCCTCTATGAGAAAGCCAGATCTTCGCCCCTGGTGGCTAGTGGATGATTATTGTATGCAAGGTTATATTCTGGAAGAATCGAATTCGAGTAACGAATTGAGTTTGTATGGAAATCTGTAGAGTAAGGTTTAGCGTTGCATATACATCGATAGACATACACTGTTGAACACACAGCAGGAACATGGAGGCCCAACACAATGAATTGCATTAGTTGGTTATTTCATCATCATGGTTCGTTTCTCTACTATCTCCTGTCTCCAGGAGCATGTATTGAGCACAGGTATCGACTTAGCTTTCGTCCCAGAGGGCTCATTAGTTCATTCGTTTGTGGTGAGGCTACTAACAGAGCTTACAAAGTTATATATATATATATGTATAACATTTATTCCATTGTTAAAATGTCTAAATATTATTATAGAAAAAATTATGGTTATTGTATTTGATTTAGAAATTGATCTCTCTAAATAGTCAAACCGAGTTACACTGCAGATGACTAAGTTTTTCACTTGTAAAAAACGATAGAAAATAAGTAGCGAGTTTTGCATGGCAAGTGAATGTTGCATCTAGAGACTGGCAGTAACTTGACCTTCAAGCGCAGCTTGACCTTCAGGGGTATCGTTGCTTTGCTATTATACACTACAGGAAACACTACAGGTTTCTTTTAAAAAATACATTGATATAAGTTGTTACTTAAGGTTGCTCCAGTTTCATATAAATTTGGTGTAATACTGTGCAGCTAACAATTCAATGGATTTTGTAAATTGGGCATAAAATGTGGAACGTTTCTAGATTGCGTCAATAGAAATATGGCTGCAGCAAATAATACAAGACGCAAAGTTTCTGTTTGTATGAAGCATCATAACTCGTGCAAAACGGAGACATTGGCAAGAATAATGAAGCGACAGGAACAATGATGATGATGATGACACTGAAGCGGTGAAGTCCAATAACTTAGAAACATGTAAGGTCATAGCCCTAATTGTTGTTTATTTTCAAAACTAAAACATCAATTTCAACTGCATATCAAAAGTTCTGCAAAATGACACAAGCTGACAGAGATGTTGTGAATGTCGGATGTGTGAAAAACACGAATGGACAATTAGTAACGAATGACTGAAATAAAGCAGATACTGAAGGTATAACACGCTATTGAACTATGAGTTCGACTGGAACAGAAATTCAGTAAGCATAACCGATGCTACTTGTGGCCCAGTTAGACAGATCACTATTAGTGAGGGGAGAGCAGCAATAAAGCAGCTGGTTCATCTGGTGTTGTATCTGATCACCAACCTGTTCTATGAGATCATCAGGGAAGGAAAGAGGACTGGCGGAGGAGTTTGATGATGTGCATTTACAAGGAAAGAGCGATGGTTTGGATTGTGGTTCGTAACTTCACATCATCATCAGTGTTCTGCCGGGTCCTTGGATTCCAACGTCCATCCATCTATCTTCTGCTCTTCTTTTGTTTCCATGTCGTTGTATTTATGCCTTGGTCGACCCCTTCATTTCTTCCCAAACATTCTGCCAGTACTTCTCAACAATCCTTCAATCGGCTCGTGTTCAACTCAGTTCTACTTCATCAACACTTAGCTTTCGATCAAAGTTCTCCTCTAAAATTCTCTCCGACTTTTAAATATTATTATTTTTTTATCCTTGCAACTAACTTTCTTCATGCTTCTCCATATCCACATTTCAAAGGCTTCTTGTCTGTTCATTTCTGCCTTAATGTCCAGGTTTCACAGCAGTCCACTGCCACTGACCAAACCAGTGCATTTACTAGCCGTTTCCTTGGATCTCCACAATGATGTTACATTTGTTCATACAGAGGAGTACAATTATTTAATCATGTTAGAAGATATTTTAAAGTCGTAGAACAGTGCAACGTTCACATTGATTGTAATCATTGGTTTCAGTCTGACTGAGAGAGATGGAATTTGTAGTGAAGTACATGTCGAAGAAGAAAGTACTCTGGATGGCCTTGGTGGATCTGGAGAAAGCCTTTGACAGAGTACCTCGTGAAGTCCTATGGCGGTCATTGAGACAAGTGGGTGTGGAAGAACAAATGGTAACAGTGGTCATGTTCAATGTTCATGTATGAGGGATTGAGGTGTTAAACAACTGCAGTAAGAATAAATGGAGAGGGCAGTTGAGAGGAGTTGCCAGTAAAGGTTGAAGTCTGTGTCAAGTCCCCTGTTGTCCCCTGTCATTGCAAGCTTTGTCTAACACATTGAGGACAGAACTGTAGTGGGTGCTACTGTATGCAGACGACCGAGTATTTAATGATGAAAGTGAAGATCAGTTGATGATAATTAAAAAGTGAAAGCAGGGTTAAGAGAGAAAGGGTTGAACATGAAAACTGGCCAAAAAGATGTGATATCTAAGCAGGTCAGGTTGAGAATTTTTGGCGAGTGCGGTGTGGTGTGTCACAAGGGCCGCAGTTGGTCATTAGTACTCATTACTAGGGTTACTCGCAGTTACTAGAGGAGGAGTTAAGATCCATTTCTAATGATTTGGAGGTTAATTTGTGACACGGGGAGAGAGGGAAGTCAAAACTGTTGAAAATGCGGCACATCATATATTTGAATGATCCCAAGTTGCAGATCAATACAGGCTTTCGTGTGATAGACACAATGAAGGCAAAGATCTCAAAGATGAAGGCATCTTGCGAAAGCGAACAGTACACTTTACAGATGATCATTACTAGAAGATGAAATTATATAATAAATATATTGCAAAAATCTTTACAATATTTGATCCTGGACGTGAAATGGTATCTGAGGGTTGGGGACGGAAGAAATGTAAAACCCTTTTGACGCTAAACAATCTATACTTGTGTTACAAACTACATACAAGTCTCACATTTATTAATCAATCCATAACGCCATTGTTATTAATCGAATCATTTATTTAGAGTAGTGCTGGTACTCTAGATACTACAAGCATAATTATCTTCAATATCATCAATTGTTAAGCACACAACATATAAGTACTGACATATAGCAAGACCTTTAGCAATAGTAATTACAGTATTCATCAAATTGTTCACAAATAAAACAAATGTATAGATTAAACAGCTAAGAACAATCATAAAACACTCTACACTGTGTCACCACGTCTAAGCAGGCAGGTTACCCAACCCGTTACGTCTAAGCAGGCAGGTTACCCAACCCGTTACGTCTAAGCAGGCAGGTTACCCAACCCGTTAGATGCAACAATGGCAACGCTACAATAGAAACACTTGAAGCAAGAAAACACAGAGCAGTAGTCAGTTGCATGACAAATTGCAGCACAATAAAATCATTCAGATATATATTTCAAGTCCATTGCACTTATGTGACATTCACAACATAAAGAGACTGATAAAAGGTTGACAACCGTAGACAGATCGTTTATATTCATGTGCTTCATACAACTCAACAGCGAGTCGGAAGTAAAAGCCAGCTGACGACCCTCAGACCAACAGGCCAGCAAGGTGACAACCACCCGAGTACCCACACAGGTTGACAACCACCTAACTGCCTACACAGGTTGACAACCACCTGACTGGCATGCCACTACACAGGTTGACAACCACCTGACTGGCATGCCACTACACAGGTTGACAACCACCTGACGGCATGCCACTACACAGGTTGACAACCACTGGACTGGCATGCCGCTACACAGGTTGACAACCACTGGACTGGCATGCCGCTACACAGGTTGAGCACTGTCTACAAATGCTACACAGAAGGAGGTTACTTCATACTCTTGTCGATGAACTATAATATCTGATTAACAACAATAGATTGTGCCTAGTGGTGTCTCGCTTTACAACCGGCCAATCACGTTCCTCCATGTGCTCCACAAGGCGAGACTGTTGGCACCAGGAAGGGCATCCGGCTGTACAACTTTGAATCAATCAACATCCAAAATGTAAAATGTATAAGCTCTGCAGAGTTTTATCTCAACAAGAATGATTTTTTACAATTTTTTTCTTATTATGGATGTAAACATTTTTAGTAAAGTCCAACTTAATTTAATCCCAGTGCTATATTGTGGAGAATGCCAGGTTGGACGATAAGCAGAATGAATAACAAAAGAAAGAAGGAATAGAATTAGTGTCATAATGAGATAGAAAATAATATTGATTTATTCCTTTATAGTCATACTGGCGATCAGGAAAAGTGGAAGAGTGAGTTCATTGATGCAAGTAAGAAGCTATCAAAGAAGACCCTTCAAACAAGAGTAGAATCATCGAGGCGCATGTTTCACAGCGACACGCACAGAGACCATCTCATCTCATCCCTTGCTGGAAAATGATCCATTTTAAATAATGATTTGTAAAACAAGTTAGAAAAATTATGAAACAATCTTTAAAAACATTGTAATTTAAAATTAAAATTGTTGCACAAATAAACTTGCAAGGTTGGAGCATCTTTGTCTCACTCGAGACAACGACGCTCACATTCGAGTTCAGCCACATTGCCTTCACACGAGTGGAAAGTTCTACTCACTCCAACTGACATTCAGAAAGTACCACAGCACAGAAACCGCTCTACTTAAGACATTGGATGACCTTTGCAGAATGTCAACGACCGTAAATCGGCAAGTATTAATTGCATCTATAAGTCGCGGTTGATAGCATCGAATATGACTTCCTAACGAAGCAGTTGCAGTCAATGTTGGTGTAACTTGGATAGCTCTTTGTTGGTTTGGACCAAGCCTGAGAGAGAGAGGGAACAGTATGTGCTGCAGGCGGGGAGTTCTCAGCACCAACACGCCGTGTGTTCGGTGTGCCACAAGGATCCGTCCTCAGACCTTTCCTCTTGCCCCAAGTGTGTGTCCCCAAGCACTGAAGTCATCGTATCGCATGGCGTGCGATAATATGTCGGCGTACTGATGGAATTCATCAGTACGCCGACGGCACCGAGTTAATCGCAGTTAAATTGGACGTGTATGTTAAGAAACTCGAAAGTGCAGCTTTTCTGTCAGAGACTGGTTCACAGATAACGGTATGTTGCTCAACCCGGACAAGCCGGACGTTCGGCTTGTTGCACGGAAAACGAATGGAAAGAAGTTTGCACATGGAACTGGTGGCAATGTCGCAGGGTCCCACATAGCATTGCACTACTAGACTCTTTACACCTGGCTACTGTAAGCTGCGCTATCTCCCACATCTATAATTTTGTCAAGATATTAATACCTTGACAATATGGAGTGTGTATTAGTGCAGTGTACTTACATACATATATAATTTATAAATAGACATCTTTACACAAATAAAAGATGCTCAAAATATCAAAATCAGTAACAAATGTGTAATGAAGTACTAATAGAAGCAACAACGTGGTAGAGTTAACAAGTACCGGCATCAGACCGATAAGTACTAATACCAGTGAAGTCGATGCACCAATACCAGTACAATTCATCAATATCAAAGAGTAAGGCTGCTCAGTTACTACCTGCCCAGTGCCCTACATTTACATGACCAATCAGTACAAATATCAATAGGGTTGACCGATGCAAATATCGATAAGGTCTATCTCTATAAGTAATAATTCTGGCCGACTAGTGAAGAGCACAATCTGGCCTATCATACAACTTTTAATATCATTACAACAATAAATATACATTGAAAACATGAAATGCTTGTTAACACAGTACATCTTAGTGCCAGTGGTTTGTACAAGATCTTACACACAAGTAAATGCTATGCCACCCCATTCCTTCATTACTGCTTTCAACCCTTTCAACCAACATGTCATTGGAAGAGGATAGGTGATATTGATTCACGGCAGAAAGCAGAACATGCAGTAATTATTTAGCTTCATATCATCCTCAATTGCATATACATGTATATACACAATTAGAAATATAAGGACTCAATTATAACTCTATTTGCTAAAAGTGTGTGCAATTCAGAAGTACGCTAAATTTTTAAAAGTGAATATAATTTATTTAGTCTCCCTTTATTATAATCTCCAATTGTACCAATTGTTTTGGCAAATATAAAGCTTTGATTTATATGTTTACATTAAATAAGCTGAAAGAAGTTGAGACAATGGAACATAAATCTAGCTACTTGAATGTCCATGGCTTTACAAAGTGTAGAAGAGAAAGTGAGAAGTTAGTCATGAATCACCAATCAACAACATGACGTCACAGAGAGACAAGCAGAGAACACAATCAGAATCAGCCATCACCACAGCAGCCATCCTCTACAAGCAGTACTGACAACAAGCTCAACCTGATTCACACAACCGACTACTGACAGTGTGAACCGCAAGTAGTAGCAAGTGTGAACCACTAGTACTGCAAGTAGTAGCAAGTGTGAACCATTAGTACTGCAAGTAGTAGCAAGTGTGAACCACTAGTACTGCAAGTAGTAGCAAGTGTGAACCACTAGTACTGCAAGTAGCAGCAGGTGTGAACCATTACTACTGCAAGTAGTAGCAAGTCAGTACATATATTGTGTACAATATATAATACATAATATTGTGTTGTTCAGAGGTATGCAGCGTTTCTTGTGAATTTGTTGCAAGCAGCTAGCTGGCTCCAGTAGCCGAGTGAATGAAGCAAAGCCTAGCGTCTAGGCCTAGCTGTCAGCTGGCTCCAATAGTAACTAGCTGGCCCCAGTAGCAGCTAGCTAGCTCCAGTAGCAGCTAGCTGGCTCCAATATCAGCTAGCTGGCTCCAGTAGCAGCTAGCTGGCCTAGTAGCAGCTAGCTGGCCTAGTAGCAGCTAGCTAGCTCCAGTAGCAGCTAGCTGGCTCCAATATCAGCTAGTTGGCTCCAGTAGCAGCTAGCTGGCCTAGTAACAGCTAGCCAGCTCCAGTTCAGCTAGCTAGCTCCAGCTGGCCTAGTAGCAGCTAGCTAGCTGGCTCCAGCAGCAGTTAGCTAGCTCTAGTAGCAGCTAGCTGGCCTAGTAGCAGCTAGCTGGCCTAGTAGCAGCTAGCTGGCTCCAGTAGCAGCTAGCTGGCCTAGTAGCAGCTAGCTAACTCCAGTAGCAGCTAGCTAACGTGAATGAAGTAAGGCCTAGTGGCTAGGCGGTGCTGTCAGCAGGTTTGTTATTCTGATAGTCAGTCGAAAGAGGTGTAGTTGATGAAGTCGCTTTGGCTTGCGTCATCCTATCTAGTTCTGCAGCAGCATCCTTGCTTATAGAAGCACGGTCAGGCTCTAAACACACAACACCCATTACAATCCTTGCTTATAGATGCACGGTCAGGCTCTAAACACAACACACAACACCCATTACAATCCTTGCTTATAGATGCACGGTCAGGCTCTAAACACGACACATAACACTCATTACAATCCTTGCTTATAGATGCACGGTCAGGCTCTAAACACACAACACTCATTACAATCCTTGCTTATAGATGCAAGGTCAAGCTCTAAACACAACACATAACACTCATTACAATCCTTGCTGAGATCAGGAAGGAAAACAACCAGACAAATGACGGAAGAGTTGAATGATGAGAAGGCCATGTATAAACTTATTATAGAGTTCAGGGCTTTGGACTGTAGCTCATACAGAGGAATAAAACAATTGAACTGCCATGAAAGTATCAGGATGCGAGTCATGATGCGATACAATGGTCATGAGATGTGAGGCTGATGCAGGCCAGGTTGAGGATTCTGGTAGCCATGAGGGGTGTGTCACGAAAAAATTTATGAAATCACGAGGCATTGTGGAACGTATGAAGTGGATTATTAAATAAAAGATGCAGCCGGATCACTGGCAGGTTGCAGAACAATATGGGTTTCCAATGTAGCAGTCACATAGAGAAAAGTGCTGTAAGTAATGCCCTGCAACAAAACTGGATGACTACATTGAGTTTCAATGCATGGACAAATTGTATTACTTTGTGAAGATAGCAGAAATGAGTGAGACATACGTGCAACATTGTTGTCATTGTTTGATTGGTTGACAGGTTTCTTTGTGAGTAGATTGTTGAAGAAAGTTGCTAGAACACCGGAATCTTGAGTTGATATTCCTGTAACATTCTTCCCATCTTGAACCTGCACAACACCAACAGCTCAGCTCTCATTCAACAAGCATACCTCTATAGCAACAAGCATACGTTCTATATAAATAATTGGTAATTAGTCTAATTAATCATTTAAGTAGTAAATAATTTTTGAAGTAGCAGTTAATATTTTGTTGCAGATGAATAACTTCCAGACAAATTTGAATCACAAATAATGAAGAATAAAAACATGAACATCTATGACAGAAGACCCTTCCAAGTCTCTTGGTTACAGATGCTCATTGATTATATCACTCAGTTATGTAACAGCAATCACTCAACGAGATGACCGTCACTGTTGTTGTTTGTCTACCGTCCTAGTCTCCGTCAGACTAGGGCCCCGTACCGCCTCCGGGTGCGCCAGGGCGTCCTCCCACAGCTGGAGCAGGTCCGCCACTGCCACCGGGTCTCTCCATAGGTCCATTGGTTCCAAGT
>JAQFYQ010002409.1:0-11744 GCA_034694885.1 Buchholzia appendiculata
TTAGCTTCACCTCTTTACTTTCATCACTTTTCTCAGAAATTTGCTGCAGACATTTAAATCGAAGATATAAGCATTTTCCTGTGACGATTACTTAGTATTAACTTCGGCTGCGCAGAACGCCTTTGGTGACGTCATGCTATGTAAATAGTAAATTAACGTCATTTTTATTTCAATTCACATAGCAAAATTAAGGAAAAGTCAGCTAATCTCTGATCAGAGGTTAACTCACTCACGTGAATACGGATATTAATCTCTCTCAACCTCGTGACCCGGGTATCTTGAACCCATCAGAATTCACTCAATATTTGGTACTAAAAAAATATCATTGTCAAACATCAAGTGAACTGTACATATGAAACACAGTACGTTCTAGATCTGTTGAAAAATGCTGGACCTAAGGAAAAAAAGCTAGACCAAGTAAGGACAATGATTTTGTCCAAAATATTTGACTTGTTACAAAATCTATGCTTAGGTATAGTTCTGACTGCAGATAAATAATATCTATGATATCTTTTCAGGAACTTATAGTAACTATTCAGTGAAGCTGTTATATTGCAGGCAATCCCACAACACTACAACTCCAGAATACAACAATAGGAAACAATGCAGTATAGAACTAAACTTCAACACACTTTGTTAGCTACAAGAACAAGATCATGAGAAAACAATGCAATGAGAAACTACAACTGACCTGGTTCGCAACTTTCCGTTTATTAGTCGACTCAGTGCGCTGTTGGGCACTGTACACAAAACAACATTGAAATAACAGACTCAAATTATATCTACATCATGCTGCATATTTATATAAAGCAGCCTGCAATAAATAATGTCCTTAATTAATTACACTTGTACTTACGTTTTTACAAAAATTCCGACAGAAATTTTCTACATGGAATAAGGATAGAAATTATTTCGTAAAATGTTATGGTGCCCCAAAAAGGACTTGCTTCTAAAATTTTGCTTCTACAAAGCTTGAAATCAATTCATACTAGCTTCTATAACATCTTTTTTATGCTACTATATGATAAAATTTTTACTTCATCAAGCAACCTCTAAAATATTGCTCAATTAAATTCATATTGGGCCAAAATAATTTTGCATATATATTGGAAGCACATTACAGGGCAGCACAATCAAATTGTTTCAACTATATATTTTGTGAACTACCCTAGAATGCTGTACATACTTAGCAAAGCCAATGAAGTCTTCGTGATTAGTGTTCATGTAAGAGAGCTGTATGTCGACCATGAGTAAGAGCTGTTCCTTTGTCTTCTGTTCCTGCTGACGAATCCTCGTGTTGACGATACGTTCCACTTCATCGTGCAGATTCGGATACCTGTTCATCTGCAGACAAAATGATGCCCATAAAGCATTAGCAAAACAATTGTTATTCTATGCTCACATGACTACGCATTGTAATGCCCGTAAAGGACAAGACCGTATAGTTCAGCATTGGCAAGCCAAGTCGTTTAAGACCAAGAGTAAACAATTACATGTTTTTTTTTTATCAAGACAACACCGTCGTCATTTTACTTGCAATGTAGGAAATGTGGCTTGGCACAGCGATAGAACACAACAAAGCATGCACAATCTACCAGGTGGATTTGAAGAAAGGTACCTCAATGATAGGACATAATTTCACCTTCGTGATAACAAATCTATTGTTTATCTCAAATTTCTATTTAATTCCCATCTCAATTTTTTCTTCTCAAATTTTTCATCCAATTTCAAATAAAGAAATTGGAGGAAAGAATGAGGTGGAAGCACATGACCGCGATTTATTAACCCTTGCTGACCAGAAGACCTGATGCCACATGTCGATAATGATGATTATACCGATATCTTGCAAAGAGCACAAAGGACCAAGATTAGCTTACAATGTTCGACCTGTACCACATTTAAAATTCTAGACAACAAATAAAATTAAAATATCAATATTATAATAATAATATTAAAAACAGTAATAATAAATTATTCACGACACGACACTGTTCTAGCTAGGATTCTACTTCAAGTCCTGTTCATGCCAGACATATATAAGCAGCTTAGTAAATAAATAATTAACCCTTTGCACTACACACAACTCTCCCCTAGGTTATCATGAGTACGAATATCTCCAACAGTGAACAGGGAACTCACTCGGGTGGTATTCAAGTGAATGATGTTCGTCAGCTCCATGACGACCAAATCGACGCACTTGATCGACGGCTCTTTGAACATCTCAATCTGTTTCTTGACGATAGCCTCGAATGCCATGTCCGGTGTAAACAAACCCGTTCTACAGAAAAATGCAACCTCTGATAAACTGCTTTGATTGACATAAATATCTGATATGAATGAACTGCTAAATCACAATTCATATACGCAAGTCTATACAAATATTTCTCACAGTGCCTCAAAGATATTCAGATAAAAAAAACACGAACTGTGAAAATCATTTATTTGAACAGAACAAATTTGTAGTCTCCATGTAAGAATGTACAAGACATTGTCAACATTTCATTCAGCTGGGAAGAAGCAGATCCGGCACAGTCCGTTGCAGTTGATAATCAACTGCACACCGTGTTTCATACTGAGTGGCTTTAGATTTAGTCAAGCAGGGCTATTTATCAGCTTTTGCTATTTCCCCGACACAAACAAACTAATCTCTTTTCTAGCCAAGAACATGCATGATACAGAGGTCATAATCACAATCATGAATACAGAATGGCTGACTTGCTGACCAGGTGGGATCAGGAGGTTGGCAGCCACTAGAACGATGTTTCTGGGATCAATCTTCGATATCATAGATTGCTGAAGTCAAAGAAGAAGGAGAATGAATACAGAGCGTCAATTTCAACATCCGACATCGTCAAGGAATTTTAAAATTTAAGGAATCAAAGAACACTCGTTAACCGTATAAATAGAATGCATAGAGAGATTAGCGTAGGATACCTGATTCCGTGAATGTTTTTAATGGCATATGTGATCTCTCTCCGCAACTCCTTCTCGTCATATTGAATCTGTAGCAACAATTAAATCTTACTATAGACTATAGACATGGAGTTAAATGTAAATATTACAATTGTGACTCATCATCATCATTCATGATCAACATTTAAAGTAAGTTTTTTAACAGTCAAGAATGATGTAGTGCAGTGCACACAAGATACATACATTAGATGAACTACATCCTGCTGTATGTCAGGCAGTACACTGACTGATGATGACATAAAAACCTTGACAGACTCACGACACTCACTGATGATGACTACCAACCTTGACAAGTTCGAGAGGCAACCGTTCGTGAAAGATGCGATTGATCCTCGCTCCGCCTGACAGTTCCTTCGTACTGATATCCGCTCCGGCACCCTCTATAGTCTTGTCAAGATCCTGTCCGAACGTTGTAACCATCCTGAATACACATACAATAGAGGGACATAGAATATGGACATACAATAGAAGGACGTAGAATATGCACATACAATAGAAGGATGTAGAATATGCACATACAATAGAAGGACGTAGAATATGCACATACAATAGAAGGACGTAGAATATGCACATACAATAGAAGGACATAGAATATCAACATACAATTACACAGCTCTCAAGATTATTTCTTCATAAACTATCTTCTACAGCGCACAAAAAACAAACCGAGTTGCTCGCAAAATAATAGCACTGAAATTTCAAGGCTCTGTTGACTTGAACTCTTGATTTGTAAAATATCATCTGCATACACTTGCACAATCCATACAAAAAAAGTTATAGCTGAAACATTTACAGAAAAGATGCAAGGAGGCCAGATTAACATTTTGAAAATCACTGCATTGGTGCAACTACTGAGTGTGATTAAAACAACCAAATGTGATTACTACAACCTAGTGTAATCACCGAGTCCGTACTGTAATTAACAGCAACTAGACACAGCGGTTTTCTACTAACCGCATCATATGAGAATACACTTATAAACATCACGACAATAAAACACTATAAAACATTCATCTTCATTGGCTCTCACACAACACTATCATTCTGATGCAGCAAGACACTAGGAACATAAATATTGACTATTTACACTACACTTGAGCACAAAATACTTCTATATGATTCAAGTATTTTGTCGAACAAATGTACAATCTTAGACTAAGCTCTCTCGAGGTAATTTCCAATTATCTATGCATCAAATTAACGTTTGCTCGCATGTGTAACTATTTTATAGTGCTAGAACACATCGACGGGGTCAAAGGTTGCCTGCATAAACTTACTGCATCATGACCTTGGTCTTGCGCGTGGCGTCGTCCGGTCGGAAGTTCTTGTACTCTTCTACGTCCTTCTCCATCGCCAGCAGCTGAGACTGCAGCTTGTTGCGTAGGTTCGGAAGAGTCATCCTGATGTGATTGGTCAGCTGCTGATTGAGCACCTTCTGAAGGTACATTGAACCCATTCTATCGGCCATGTGTCTAGAGAGAACAAGAACAAGAACAGATCTAAACAAGTCATCAATCTTAACAATGTAATAAATCAGAGAAATACTTGCAAGTGCTAAAAAAACAAAAGCAATTTGAATAATAAATACCCAAATTCACAGGCATTAGAGGATTCATCAAAATGGATTCCAATCATAAATTCAATTCAAAGCCAAATTATAAACAATCAATCAATTACTTTGAAATAATTTTTATTTCACGGCCTATTATATACTTATCAAGACTACCATATGCAAAACAAAATCAATACAGCATGCTGAAATACAATTTTTACGACAACTTTTTTGACCTTGGTTACTTGTGTACCATGCAGACCACTGCCCCAACATAGATACAGTACGTGCAGTAATTACAAGAAGGAAAACAGTAAAGGAAGTGAGCGAGTGTACAGACTTGTACGCCGGATGACTGAGAAAGAATTTCCTCTCCGCAGCAACGGCCGCTCGAATGTCTTTCCTGCCGTCGATGTCCTTCTGACTTCTGTTCACGATTCCCACGTATCCTACACACGCATTCAGTGTGATCAGATACACAAAGTCTAATAAAATCATTAACAAATGCAAATATCCCAATGCGAGAATCAATCTAGATACACATTTTCGTCTAACTTTCTTTTTCAAGTCAGTATTGGCTAGCTGTGTCATAAACTGCTATCTTCCACAAAACATGGCGGGCGACCCCCCCCCCCCACTCTCAGCAACCAAAGCTTTGTCATATTTGCACAACACCCATTCTATTCAACTCACTCTCTCTACATCCGCCTCTAAATCAGCCACCTTATACAAATCTAACAACAATCACCAACAATCGGCATGCTTCAACCCAGTCATCATCTTTCTACACGACTGAGCCTCTCAAGCTCAAACACAACATAAGCTAACTAGGGTGAATCTAAAGCTCTAACTGATAAATAATAATGCCATGGAATACACACCAAAGAGTTTAAGGCAAATAATGGAAAATAACACCAACTTGTTGGGCTCTTAAAATAAACAATAAAAAAACACTATCATCCGTACTCATTACTCAAAAATTAAGTGCTTCCTAATACACACTTGGTAGCAATCATTATTATTGTCAACATAATATTCTTCGATAATATCTTCTGAGCAATGCCAATTCAAATGTAATGAAAATCAGTAAGGTATTATTTCGAACCTCTGCGCAACGGCAGTAGTCTGTTTTCCAGTATCTCACGAGCATCCGTTCCTTCGTCCATGAGATCCAACTTTGTGATTATGCCGATCGTTCGAAGAGCTAACAGTCGCACACAATCATATCACATGCATCACACTTAAAATGTAATCAAAGCGTCAACGCAATCAAAACACTGCACTTAAACAAAAAAACAGCACCCAATCAAACTGTACTTAATTAAACTGTACTCAATCAAAATGCACTCAATCAAACTGTACACAATCAAACTGTACTCAATCAATCTGTACTCAATCAAACTGTACTCAATCAAACAGCACCCAAACAAACTGTACTCAATCAGACTGTACTCAATCAATCTGTACTCAATCAATCTGTACTCAATCAAACTGTACTCAATCAAAGTGTACTCAATCAAACTGTACTCAATCAGACTGTACTCAATCAAACTGTACTCAATCAAACTGTACTCAATCAAACTGTACTCAATCAAAATGTGCTAAAACAGTTAAAACTGAACTCCAATCAAATGTAAATAATCCTTTTGTAATATTCATACTCCTCAACTGCAGAGTGCAGTTTGAGAAATACACTGTACATACTCTGCATTGTATACAGAGTATGTACACTGCTGTACAGTGTGCACAATACATTACATACATTGTATAAACAATGTACATAATACATAAACATTTTGCTACATCAAATTACTTTTAACAATTACACAAACTACTAAGTTACAGTGCAAAGCATTATAATACCAGACAGACAGATGTAACGGTGAAGTACCTTGTGGATCAACTTCTTTAGCTAATTTCAGAGCGTCGGAATTAGCGAGATCGGCATTAGCAGGCGATATCGCGAGAATGAGACAACTTTCCTTGGTAATAAATTCCATGATCATGTTTCGAATCTGGAGCTCAATGTCCGGTGGTTGATCGCCGACGGGAACTTTTGTCATGCCGGGAAGATCAATGAGCGTGAGGTTAAGCACTGTCGACAATCAATACACAGCAAAAGTATCTGCATAGCGAAGATTACAAAGTCAGAGTCTAATGGAAGCAGTTAAGAAAACAGAACACCTACATGCCTTCAGGGAGAAACTAAAAACTAGACTCTTTATATCTGCCTACTGCAAAAGTCGTAAGCTGTGTTATCTCCTGTAACTATGATTTTGTAAATGCATTACCGTAACAACATATAGTGCATAAGAAGCGCAGTCAAGTAAAAAAACAAATTTCTACTGAAAAAAATCAACCTTTCTATCGAGTCATTCTGTCTGCATTTCTTATTTAGCAAAGAAGTAGTGTGAAATGAGCAAAGCAAGATCGGGTCTTAAAACAACTGACCGAGCTTCTCTTCACATACTACACAAGAAAAGCAAATAAGAATAGCACTGGTATCAGCAAGGGCAACCGACATTAAAACCATTATTCAACAACTTATGTTCAACTATTTATACATTTGGTAATAAATTTGTCCAGTACACACTCCACATATCCATGGTTATTCAGAAGAAGCTATGTTTAATGGAATTCCTGGACAGTTGGATTAAACTTCAGTTTAGCCTTGATTAAATCCTGGAAGCTCAAGGCTCAATCAAACAAAAGTCAATCGAATCACGTGCCAACTTGGGTCAAATTTTCAACATGGGTTTGGGGGCGAATTGGAGTGAAAACAACGACGAGTACCTCCGAACAGCTACAGATTGTGTTGTTTAATTCGTAATCAGTTTAAGTTCAACATGACCATCCTTACGGTTCAACAAGCAATAAAAATTGATCTATTTCTGGTCATCCTAAACCTTTTTTACCTCAATAGAAACCAATAATTATCCAAAATAAAAGTATAAAAGTTCCAACCGTGGGGAGAGTAGACCCGCAGATTGATTGGTATATTTGAGATGCCCTTGTTCTTCCCGGTGATCCGTTCTGTGTCGTCTTCAATCTCCTTGCGAACCATGTCAAAGTCGGAAAAGATGCGACCCTTACAATGTAAAAACTCTGCATATTCTGTACAAATCAACACATTTCATTTGAAAAGTACAGTCACTTGGTATTTTACATTATTAAAATCACTATCGTAGATATTATAGCCAAAAGATGCATTCGGTTATCATTTTAACTTATTTTACACATATCATTGTGATTAACAGTGTTAGGTTCACCTACATGACAACAGAAGTAAATCAGGACAGTCCTGAATACAACGTACAGTTAATACTATCGCAATTTTATTCATTGTCAGACTAATTCATAGATTGTATTTCTCTTTGTCTCCGAGTGGTACAGAAAAAAAAGACGTCAAACTTCAAACTAGCCATGATGTCAAACCAAAAAATTAGTTTAATTACCAATTAATTAGACTAATTAAGATCAAGAACTCATTAATCAATTACAATCTTTAACACAAATTATTTAACACAAAATAATATTCAACAAAATACGATTGTACAAAACAATATAGACGCTGAATGTTAATTTGTATGCAATACCTTGTTTGGCAGTGACAAGCTGCAGAACCAGAGGCCGACGCGTTACAATTCCCGAGCCTCGAGGAAGAAAATCCCTAAACACAACAACCATTCATGAACAATTGACCATATAACACAAACGATTAAGAGCACTAGAATTGTGTTACCGTGTGCTATTTACTCTAAAGAAATCATTCATTTACTGCATATTTGAAGTCGTTCGGTCTTTATCATTTCTATTAGAGCCACCGATTTGTTTCATTAGATAATTAAAACGTTAACTCTTGTCGACATAACTTGCAACGGTGTCACTAATTAACGCGCCGAACGCCCCGAGCGCGCCGACTAGACATGAATGGTTAAAGGTAGGGTTAGATATAGGTTCAATGCAGGGTTTGGTATAGGTTCAAAGTAGGGTTGGGGTTAGGGTTAGTAACAAGTAATGTAGGATTAGGTATAGGTTATAAGCAGTAGGCGCTTAGTAGGGGCTAGTCGGCGCGTTAATTAGTGACATCCCTGTTGCAATGACCAGATATTTTGCCAACATGAACTCTGTATAAATTTAAGAACAAATATCCGTAGCATAACATTTCTTCAGATAATATCTCAAATAATAGAACATAATTGCTCACTCAAAGATTATAAATGGTTAGCTACTTAAGCTGCTTAGTCATTATCAACTGACAGAAATGTCAGTAACTAAAAGTAAAATATATACCTGTAAAATTAACCTAAACCTATATAAATACGCTATCTCAATCATACCGTCCGACGAAGTTCTCGAGTACACTGCTCTTGCCGGCGCTCTGACTCCCGACGACGGCGATCTGAGGTAGATCGAGGGAAAGTGGAACCCCGAGGGCGGAGAAAGCGTCTTGAAGCTTGTTGACGACCGTAATCAACTGATCCATACCGTTCGCCGACATTTTGATCACCTAATAGTTGAATTAGGCAAAGAAAATTAGGCGGAATGCCTAATCGATCGAGTCAAAGATATTTAAGATGTAAATATTATGATTTAAACAATTTATTTTGTATATTTTTGTATATTTCTCGAATTCTTTCTTGTACCAAGTGCTTTAAGGCGTTACGCATAAATGTTCCACTTATAATAAATGTTCCGTATCACTTCCGCGTTTATTTGTTATCCAATGTTCAAAGTGCTTAGTCCAATGGCCAATTTGATTTCCAAAAATTCCAAGTAAATTTATTTTTAGAGAATAAGCGGGGCTGTCGCGGTCACCGGGTCTTTAAATAATATCTGTGAGGCTCACTTGAAGATTTCGAAGAAGTGAAACAAGAAATGAGTAAGAAAAAAATGACACATAGTCATTGTAGAGTTAATAGCACTCATTGCTATTAGTCAATCGAGAGAATTCTCTTAACGTCACTTCACAAGGACTTCGTTTGAAGTTAATTGCTCGTTTGATTTTAATCAGCTTTTCGCCATAGCCTAAAAAGTTAACAAAGCCACGATGTGAAATAATTTATCATTTAATTTCAGTGTAGTGTTTAATCTCTATGCTATGACACACTGTCGCATGGTTTGATCTAAGATTTTGACTCAAAGTGGTAGTGACTAGTAACATATTATCCGGGTGGGGTAGACCCTGGAACTTAACATATTTTCATGGGGGAGAGTTGAAGCAGCATATATAACATATGAAATTATGTTTTTTATGGTGGAAGGGGTTTGGGACATGCCAGGGATAGCATATACTCCCTCAGGGACAGCTAAAATAATGCCTTGCAACACACGCTACAATCTGGACCGAGACAATATGTTAGCAAGTATTTACTTTGACCCAGTTGGTGACAAAGTAGAACCACCATGAATCTGCCAGTATTCAGACAATGAGATTGTTTGGGACAGAAAGGTCATCCCACTGATCACAGTAGATCTTTACATGCGCTTCATTAAGTACAAACATGCTAAATCAGATATAAAACTCGCACTTGTTCACAATCACTGTTCGACTAGAATGTGTACAGAACATCTACTTTCCTGTGAGGTAAGAAAAATGTCGGTTCAGCCTAACCCTGACATGGGAACAAGTCTGAGAGTATCTAACGTAGACAAATGTCTGAGTGGAATACAGATGTGTTGCGATGATGATGATGATAATCGTTAGCAAAGATTCCATATGGTATGCATGCAATTAGGCTGGACTAGTCTGCATAAGAGCGCAAATGCGACATTAATGCATTCATTAAATTTGATTTAAGTATGGTTAAGCATGCTGGTGTACCAAAGACTAGGTACACCTACAAGCCTGCTTAGGCACAAGCCTGATTAGGAACAAGGTACACGCCAGCTTAGGTACAAGATACAAGCCTGCATAGGCACAAGCCTGCATAGGCACAAGCCTGCATAGGCACAAGTCTGCTTAGGCACAAGTCTACTTAGGCACAAGTCTACTTAGGCACAAGGCACAAACCTGTTTAGGCATGTAAATCTAACTCACTAGAAAGGCATGATTACTTTGCATAGTGTCAAATGTTCATGAATTAATTCTTTGCTATATTTTAAATAACACTATCGAGCTAAATAACAGCACAATTTAAACCGTCACACAACATATACAGTATACAAATATAGAGTATGCTACAATGCTGCACTGCACTCTGTGCTTGCACTACGTCAGGCTGAGGGCTGTGTGGGGAGATCAGCGCCCAGGCAACCTTAATTGGAAGACGCCACAAACTTTATTTTTATGTTACAATCATGTTACGTTAATTATAACATATGTTGTGCTGGACGCTCATCACATGAATAATGGCAGTCTTTACATTGCTAATACATTATCCACACGCTATAATGTCTGTACATTCCGGTGACCAAGATTCAATTATCTGCAGCATGAAAATGTAGGCCTAGAGCCTGTAATGTTGAGCTTCACATTCAACCCAGCAATGGCCAGCATGTTCATCTAGATGTACTAGGCGAGCAGTGAGACCACTGGCGTCAGGAAGGGCATCCGGCTGTAAAACTTTGCTTCAGAAAAATGCGAAATGTCACACTATATATGTTCTGCAAAGTTTCCTTGCAGTGAGTGTCGACAATTTGCTCCTCATTACAGCGGGATACATAACGATAATGAACGGACGGCCCATTTTGATAACACAATACCTAATGTCCGACCAACAACTCATGATGATGATAATGATACAGAGGTCTGGCACAAAATAAAAGCTAGCTGTAATTCATTCACAATGATCATAGCAGTACTGAAAATGAAATTAAGCCATAATGGGGTCATAATACATGCATAATTTATAAAAAACATGTCAAGTATTATTACAATTTAAACAATAAAATTGAATTTTCTTAATTATATTCATTAATCAAATTTGCCTCGAATTCAAATTCAATATATTCAGTAAGTATAAAGATGTAATAATTCAGTGTTGATCCAGCTGTAAAACTGCATTTTCACTTACATTTCAGTAAAGTACAAAACGTTATATACATTATGTACTGTCGACTGTAGTCACTGCTAGAGCGTGTGTTCATCAACAATGCTCTCAAAATATAAAAAAACGTGGGAAACATATTGGTTTATCACTGACGCCAACTTGAATCTGAAATGGGGTAATTACCCTTCATCAGAGAAAGTTATTCTGCACTCCGATTCGGTAGTGTC
>JAQFYQ010002410.1:0-11743 GCA_034694885.1 Buchholzia appendiculata
TCACTCTCTCTCTCTCTCTCTCTCTCTCTCTCTCTCTCTCTTCCAATCTCTCTTGCTCTCTCTTTTGCTAAATTAACCAAAATAATTGCCTTTTTGATGACTTCGTTTAATTGAAATGCTTCAACAGAAATGAAATTCAGAACTCTTACTCTTGAAATGCGAAAATAGTGAATAAATTGATATTACAAGCGATCACGTAAAGAAAACGAATCAGTGAAAATCTGCAAATTATTTGACAAAATAATTTTTTCCATCACGAACTTGCTGGCAATATTTAAATTTCAAGGGGTTTGGTGTGATTATCCCCCCCCCCCCCATGCAGTTCTGAATCTCTATTTCTCTCTCAACTATCCAATTGATGTGTCGAACATTCGCTTCTACTGTGACTGAGGCATATTCTCCCCATCGCATCCAAAGACTTTGACCAAAACTAAAAATTAAAACATTGCATATCAGTTGATAAAATAGTTCAACTGAATAAAGACTGTGTATCAATGAAAGCAATAGACGCCACGCGTGGCGGTGAATGACTTACTATGTTTTGAGAGCGCCCAACTGCTCATGGACGAAAACGTCACGCACTGTTGATTGTGTTCAACAATATTGAGTGTTACTTAAACAGACATGCTTTTAGCATACGTTCAGGAGGGGCCTTGTTACTGGAGGAAAATACACAATAAAGTGTTGCCTGCAGTCGACGACAATTGTTCCCTGCCACTGCAGTGAGTGTGAGCACTAGCAAAAGTGTTGTCTGCAGTCGACGACAATTAAAGTGTCGCCTGCTGCGGGCATCACTTTAATGCCCATGCTCACTCTCACTGTGGTTGCAGGGAACAATCATTATTGTTGCCTGCTGCAGGTAATTACACTTGCAGCGAGTGTGAATTGAGGATAACAATCATAATACGGTGCAAATTTAGGAACAGTAAAGAACCTATTAGATTAGTCCGCAAGATCAGTGTCTGTGTAATAGAAATACCATTTTTGCGAGAGAAGTTGATTGGTTACGTAAATTTTCTGGTGCTACATTAAAAACTGGATGCGAGTTCGAAATGCTACCACAAAGTATGAAAAGATTACGTGTCGTATTCTATGGAGTAATCTTATTTCTTCTCACATATGGATTTTCACATATGTTTTTTCCCAGCATTAACTTAAACGGTAAGCCACGAATATTATTACAATATGTAAAAAATGCGATTCATCTGTATGTTTCTTTATTGTTGTTCTCGTGTATATCTTTGAAAATTTTATTGCATTGTGTTTGCGTAAGTCACAAGTTTGAAAATGTTTAAACTTGACACGATCACAGACTGAAGCACGGGATTCAGAAAAAGTTGAATTTCATTCAAAAGCATAAATGAGGATGCTTATATTCAGTTAGCCAATTTAAAGTACGACTGCGAGCCTAGTGAAGGTTATAATTGTTCATAAGACATGCACATTCTAGCGTTATTAATGGAAAAGATTCAGCGAGGTGAGAGTTCACCTGGAGAGTTCTACAATTACACGGCTCATTTGACACAATATTGCGATTCAGGAGTTTTGTTTTGCATCGGCCTTGGCCTTACACTTCAACCTCTCACCTCATTTCCATCGATCGAAACACAAACACGAGGACTGGACCCCTAAGGGTCTGGGCTTCGCTAGAGAGTCTGATCGGCCAACCTCACTGATTTCCAGGGACCTCGAGAGACACTTAATTGACGCAGAGTGTTTCGGCCTCTGCATATTATTTTATCAAAGTAACCTTATTTAAGACATCAACCCAGTTAAAACAGCCCGACTTCAGCCCAGTTGGTGTTGGGTTTACAATGAACATACCACGTTCATTCAAGTGCTTGACTACTAGTCCAGCGAGTGTTGCCTTTAAGAAAGCACTCGACTGTAAAATTATTGCTTCAATGAAAGTCCAACACATTAAAATGTATGTGCTCTGTAGTTTGATCACAAGTCAGCGTTCTTTTCAATAATACTCTCCTGTTGAAAAAGTTTGAAGGATCACCAGCCCAATTTAACTGACCTAGTGTCCGTTGTGAATAGTGCTCGACCGGATGATAAAATGATGACGATGACGTTTCTTCAGTGTTAGTCAGTTTTTTTTACATTTTTAGCTTATTCTGTGAATAATCAGTCAAATGGTTTTGTTGGAATATGCAGAGATTGAAAATTCTGGACGAATAAAACGGTGGCGTTGAAGTTAGGCACATAGCCATAGAGTTACTAAAAGAGCAATTAGAGTGGCATTGATCAGTACGGTCATCCAATGAAAATGGTACAGTCATGTATCACGTGACAGCAGCAAAGGTCAAGAGGTCAACTGTCATTGAGCGGACATCATTGGGTAATGTCACGTGAATGATGTAGGGCCATATTTTCAGCCAATCAGAGATCTCTGAGACATTTGCTGCATTCATTGCTGAGAGGCCCGTTCTTTTTCGGTTAACGCAAGTTCAATTCTTGTTTCTATTCTTGTTCTTGTGTTTAGCTGTAGCTACATATTGTTAAAGGTCCTGGGGGCGGATCCTTAACGAAAGACTGCAAGATCGAATCTTCCTACGGGAACCTCTTCAGTTAAAACAGAAGCACGAACGCAAGCGACGAATTAGACTTTGTTGTTGTTTGTGTCCCGCCCTATAGTCTCCGTCAGGCTAGGGCCCCATTCCTCCTCCGGCTGCCGACAGGGCGTCCCCCCACAAGTCAAGCGTATCGACAGCAACACTGCTGGGTTGCTGCTTCTGCTGTCAAGTTTGTTTTTGTGCTCCTCAGAGTGTGGAACAGATGAGCCGCATTTTACGACAGGACATTGATAGATAGCCAGCGTCTACAGCCGCAGAGCAAAATTATGTTATAACAGGAATACGCTTTAATATTCACAGCACTTCCGCTATAACTGCTGCTACTGCTGCTACTGCTACAGCTACAGCTACTGCTGCTGTTGCTGATGTAGCAATCCGATGATCTGAATAAAATATCCATTCATCATTCGCTAGTTTTGCTCGACGACAGGCCGCCGGTGGTGGGTGTTGGGACAGGCTGGCCGGTTGGTTGCAGGAGGTATACACATTTCCGTTGACTCATTCAGGTTTATCTGGCAGTTAGGCAGACCGGCGAGGGACTCGGTCCGTGGGCCTGATGAACTACGTTATCAACAGCGTTCCCACGGGACTAATTTCACAATTACCCGACACGGAGAGCACTGAGCGGAGAATTTTCTGCCGCTAGTTCGCTAATAGTCCTGGATTACTAGGTGGCAAAAAATTCTATTTGAGCTGAAAACAGGATCGAGTTTGATGAAGACCGCCGTGTAAAGGGGAAGATTGATGTTGTCTCAATGGGATAACCTTAAGTGGAACACGATTACCATGTAGAATTCGTTTTATTACTGAAAATGTATATATATATATATATATATATATATATATATAAATTATATAGGTCACTGTAATGACCTATATATTGTGCATGGGCACAAACCTCTTAAATGGAATTACTTAAATTTAGTCGATGTTTAATTTGCAAGAAGGCAGCTTGTCGACGACAATTTGTAATAGAGAACATAATACTATGTTCGTGGGCACGAAGTTAGTCCTATTCTTTAGCGATTATTCTTTGTTTCAACTGAATTGCCTCTATCAACTGAGCAGATGAGCTCAGATTATAGAATAATAGATGATTCCTCTTTGCCTTTCTGTACATGTAACGCAGATTAATATACGGCCTTATCTAGTGGATTAATGAGCACGCATAACATATTTGACGCATTAATTTTGCGGATGTGGATAAGTTCCCAATCCGTAAGCTATATAGAATAGATAGATCACATAAAGCATGAATGAGGGACATGGAATTTGAACCACGCAAATTCATGAGCATTTGAGATTATGCTACAACTGCATTACGTCATTTTCGTATTACGAATGCTCAACATCATGAAATCCAGTAACACCGTTTGGGACCAATCAAATGCCTTCTTTCATTCTTTGTCAAATTCTCGCAAACACAAGTTTCGCGACCCTAACACTAACCTTAACTATAACTATAGATACTAGAGAGCGACAAATGTTGTCAGACTAAGCATGGAGTGTGTCAGACTAAGCACTGAGTACCAGACTAAGAAAGGGGTACCAGACTGTTCACTTGGGTACCAGACATGTTCATTTGGGTACCAGACGCTGAATGCAAATGTTTGTTACTACGAAATGAATATAATTCAAGAAGAGAGGGTGCAGCCTGCATCATTACAGACACAACACATTAGTTAAACAATTTCCATCCTTAATATCAATCTCAATTATTCCGTTCTCGTTATCTCAATGACGCACTCGGTTCACTGCGGAGTGCATTGGAGGCGGGGGTGGAGGGACGGAAACGAGGGTGGAAACAACTGAATAAAAATTGGAATAAATTCGCCATTCGCTTGAGGAATGACGAGAAGCGTCGAGCTTTAACATCTTATAGATCAATCAGAGTATCGTTATTAGTTTTCCAAGTCGTCAGTAGTCAGGACGTCAAATTGATAATCATTAGTTCCGTAAATCAGCTCAATGATTTGTAGTCGTAAGCAGTGTTGACGAAATTGCAGAATCTAAATATAATGAAGAATGTAGAACGACCTAATAACTATTCGTTTAATGTCCGTTTGCGGGGAAAGAAATAGTTTTACTGATATCGTATGCTCCATAGTCAGTAATTGATTGGGTTAGGGGGTTGCGGAAGGTGGGCAATTCGCTTTGAACGAAATATTGTCGATCAGAGCGATGTAGCGAAGTCGTATAAATTATTTTAAAGGTCATTAATTTGTCCTTTAAAAAGGTTATTAATTATTCCTGTTATCGGGATATTTTAAAAAACAAACAAAAAAAACAAATAAAAAATAATTTATTTGATAAGACTGTTTTGAGCAATAATATTTTTAGTCAATGCGCGCGCACACTTTAGAATCTTTATCGGAACCCAAAGAAAATGTACTGAATTTTGATTGTACTTCTTTTTACTCTTATGCATCTTAAACAAATCTTGACAATACGTGTACGGAACGTACACGCAAAATTAGTAAATGAAACAATATTTGTGTCACACAATGTTTTCTTGTGTGAACTTATTAAGACTGAGATAAGAGACGAATGAATTTACCAATAAATACACAAGAGAGCAGGAAATTGAGAGAGAAATAGAAAAATACAAGCGCGAGAATGGTAGGACTCGTAGGAGTGATGTCGAATAGATAAGTTGATAGACTGCAAAGCGTTTCAGAAAAGAAAGAAAGAAAGAAAAAGAGAGAGAGAAAGAAGAAAGAGAGAAAGTGAGAGAAAAAGTGAAAGAGAGAAACAGAAATAACGACAATGACAGAGAGATAGACAGACAAAGGGAAAGAAAGAAAGAAAGAGAGAGAGAGAGAAATAAAGAGAAGAGATAGATAGAGAGTGTGAGAGAGAACAGGGAAAAAAGAAAGAGAAAGAGATACTGAGACAAAGTTAAAGACAGAGAGAGAAAGAGACAGACACAAATGGACAAAACACGCACAGGAACAGACAGAGACAGAGAGAGAAAGGGAGAGAGAGATAGAGAAAGAGAGAGAGAGAGAGACAGACAGAGAGAGAGAGATAGAGAGAGAGACAGACAGAGAGAGACAGGGAGAGTGACAGAGACAGACACAGAGAGAGGAAAGAGAAATAGAAAATAAACTGAGGGTCCGACGCAGAGGCCCTGCAGCAGAGATAGAGTGTGGCGGTGGGTTCAGCTGCAGAGTATCCTGACTAAACCAGTGACCATACAGCCCCGGGGGCGGGGAGCGGGGGAGGGGGGTTGGCGGACGTATAAAGGAACTCTGTGAATAGATGATTTACAGCTCATCGCCCGTCGGGAATATACAAATCGTCTGGGCATAACTGCCTGCTTGTCGATTTACTACATCCACTGCATGATAAGCGCTGCAGATCTGCCGCCAATTCATCGGCCAGCAGAGATTGGAGTCGGTGATCTCGAACGTTTCTCCACGAACTTATTGAACAACGCTCTGATTTATAACGCTGTATACTGCGCGAGATGAAGCGCTAGATTGAGAGCTCTTCTCTGTGGCTGGAAGTGTGTCCTCGAACAGCGGACCGATCCAGTACGAACTACTTGGCACGCTGTTGCTCCAGCTTGGCTGCATGGCGATTGAAATAAATAATTAGACGTTGCTCTCTACAGATCATCACTACGTCGATGATCAAGAGAGTAGCGGCGTTTGCTTATATCCCAAAAAAGAAAAAAAAAGGTACACGCTGCATAGGTCGTTCGTACGTAGGTCGTTCATTGAGAGCTGAGTGCTTTGTCTGCGTACTTGAGCGGAACGTAAAAGAGAAACAGACAGTAAAATATGACCGACTCATTTTCAGAATGAGGTCATTTACCACCGCTATTTATAGATGTAAATTTAGCTCAGTCAGCTAAGCACTCTCCTTTTGTAAAAAATATCATCTCTGAAAAATTTGTACTGGTTTCAATTCATGCACCAAAGCAATGGAGCATGTCAAGTGAGATCATTATTTGTTATATGCCTCTCGGCAGCTCCTTGGCACACAACCTATCCAAATCATTCTGTGCTCTGCTTTACCTCATCTCCACAAACTCTCTGAAGCCTTCTTCAAATCACCCTCCATTTCCATTCTCGGCGAATTTTTTGATCTTTCACCCTCCATCACCATATTTTGTCTCCGCTAACATCTGTATAAACTGTTCATCTTCAAGAGCAATTCAATAATTATTATTTCTCCCAACCAGTGCTTTGAATAGATTAATTTCTCCCAAAAATATTATCAGGACTCATGTTTATTTGTTTTCGATTTCGTCAAGCTTATGCATGTGCTTATTGACCTCTGTCAAACCCTTAATTCTCAGTTAACTTCGCAATTCCTGCAGAAGTACTAAGCACGTCAGCAAGCGTGTGGAGAGAGAATGCATGTGCACGTTTTCATGCATCAACTATAAACAATTCTATGGAGAGTATTTTGAAGCCAAGTTTTGTTGTGAAAACAAGGATTTTGTGTAATACTGCGGTCACTGCTACAACTAAAATCTATAAAACAACTAAAATCTATAACGAACACTGGATATCAGTGGAGGCTTTCATGTCCAGTTTGATTTCTTGTATACAGTAATTTAGTTCTACTTTAGCAAGAGTACAATCGTCGTCTCGCACTTATATTCAGATACTGATTGCACCAAGCACCACAAAGTACTTGATACTGTTTATTTTGCTGCATGCATTGCTGTTGACAATAAAACTGCTTTATTACGACGTCTTTCGCCTAGATATTGTCGGGAAAACTTGCTGGAAACGAATGGAAGGACGCTTCTGTTCACAGATCAATCATCGCGTTGATCCATGTGGTGAATGCGAGATTGACCACCGGGCTCAGCAGATCGCAAAATCTCCTTTCTAAGCAATAAAACTGGTTATCTGTTTTAGCCCGAGGCAATAAGATAGCGTTGTCCAGAAAGTGTTGAAATGAGGATAAAACGGAGTTTATGTCTGCGAGCAAACGGACGCGGAATATATTGCATTTGTGCTGGAGATTGTGTATATAAACTTTACTTATCAGAAAACGGATGGTAAAAATCTGCAAAGCAAGGGAATACAAGCAACAAGGAATATAAACTGTGACAAAATACACAAAAATCAACCGTTGCCATGATTCTGGCCATGACAACTGCTACTACGGTAGTTCAAGAATTAGGCAGTCAGAATGCACACCGCATAACTTTCGAGGAAAGAACGCAACAAACAGAAATCATAATTGTTAAATAACTCGAGTATTATGTGCCAGCGCATTTATAAATAACATAATTGTTCTATAATAATTGTAAATAACATAATATTTCTTCGTTTTAGATTTGAACTTCAAGATCTGATTTTACTAATGCATTTTGTTGTCTATATGTAATGTTGTTCAGTATAGGCATGGCTTGCACTAATGCAATTGGTGCATTTTAAAGGTAAACTGTAAACCTATCGGACACGAAGTGCGTCTGAAAAAAAGAGCCAAGATGCAGTAATTTTGTTGCCAGCAAAATTTCGTGATTTGGAATTGAGTACATCTCAAATTTCTTGCTAAAGATAAGCGTATACTAATTAGCTAACGCAGCGCAAGAATTATAGCTAAGTAGCTTATAAGGTTTCAAAAAGATTAAAATACTATGATCAGATTTTACTTTCATAAATGCACATTTTGTTGATATCCTGTTTCTGTTTTTGTTTAGGCCGATTTATAATGATCCACTTCTATTTTTATAATTCGGCTTCGGTCTAAATTCCTAATTCCACCATCGTTCGACTACTAAGCAAAAACAAAATCCATCGCTACATCGTGCAATGTCAGCTCATAGGCTTGAAATACAAGCACATTGCAAGTTAAAAATGTAACTTATAGTCATTGAAAGGCTCAATTGTACTGATGATAATCGCCCCCCCCCCCCGACTAGCTTGACATCAACTGATACCAACAGAGTCACGGGGCCAGTTCTTTTCACGAATACGCCAGCTTACTCGCAAACCAAAATATCAATTTCCAAACGTCAGGCCAGTAATTTGTAAATTAGGTAAGACATTTGTAAAACACAAAAAGCATATTTATACAATTTGCAGTAAATATATATAATACAGACTCACGTACCAGTAGTTACTGCCCTGATCTTCGGCTTCCGTTGCGCTAATTAACACGACACTTAAATGTAATCTCTATGCACAGCTGATGTGTAGCCAATCCATATGATCTGAAATCAATCAAACAAAGGAATGTTTAATTCGACATAATCTATTTAATGCGACATACTCTCAGTTTCCTACCTTCTGGTATCCCTTGGCATCCAAACTCACCAAGGGTCATCTCTTCATATATATTTACTTTATTTCCATATACGGAACCTCCTGGAAACCTTAATCATTCCTATCCCGGGCTTTCCTCAATTTCTCTTGCCCATCTGTAATTCTTGCCCATCTATTAATTTTTCCGAACGGGACTTGAACCTTTATCAATCGCATCTGGGTCGCAGGCGCTACTACTGCACCAAATCTTTCTAAAAAATGTACTACATGTATGATTTATTTATTAATTTCCCATCAACACAGTATTTTCTATCATCTAATTATCCAGCGAGCAAACAATGCCTATACTACTAAGCAGCATGACGCTAGTAAGTATACTGTGCAAACAATGCAGCTAAAGACTCCTATAGCTTATTGCGAAGCAACGTCCGCTTACAGGCAGCAGAGCAGAACTCAATAATAACCTCGGAAGTTTTATCAGCAGAGCTCATCACAAACACAATATCACAAAGCAAAGTCCTGCAACGAATCTCATTGGTCACGTAAACGTATCGTCACGTGGTGTGCCGTCACGTGGTGTGACGTCATGTAGTGTGACGTCACATGATTTGACGTCATGTAGTGCGACGTCACATGGTGTGACGTCACGTGGTGTGACTTCATGTGATGTGTCGTCATGTGTGTGACGTCTCATGGTGTGACGTCATCCCACAATTATATCAATTAATGATATCAATTATTGCTGAGCAGTGGTAGCTTTGGATATTGTGATTAAGATTGGGGTGGTGGATTGACGGTGAAAACTTTTCGCCAGGATGTCGATCAAGAAAAATGTTTAACTGCGCCTGCAGGAGGCACCACCGACATTATGGTTTCAATGATATCAGATCGGGGGGGGGGGGGACGAAATTAACTTTTCTGCGATATTGGGATCATAAAAGAGGGTCCCGATGCAGTTGAAATTGGCTTTAGAACCAGGCATCATTTGCAGTCTTAAAATTCGTAAAAGCTACTTAGGAAAGAGGAGGAGAAGAAGAAGAAGAAGACGAAGAAGAAGACGAAGATGAAATAAAAAAAGATGACGAATAAGAAGAAGTAAAAGAAGAAGATAAGAAAGAAGAAGAAGAGACAAAATCACGTGACAAGATCGAACAACTATCTATGGTAATGCCGCAGACAGATTTGATTATTTCACACACAGAGAGAAATAATACTACACGAGCTGTACAGCGCGGAGAGCGCAGAGCAGCTGTAGATGTTATCCCCAGACGACAGAGGCTCGTCACTGATTTCTTTATCCTCCTCCTTGTTCCAGTATTTGACGCATCTTCCTCACAAGACAAGCCACTTGTTTGTGTTCAATGAAGAGATGACGTGACAATCAGTCAACCAGCTGAGGCACTGAATACAGTGCCATAGTTGCGTCTGTTTCAACAAACCTTTCCCCATAATTTGTCAACTGGGGATGTGAAAAATATCTGGGATGGGTGCCAACATCGAAGGCGCAAAGCAGCGTTGAGGCGATTTCACATTATTCAAAAGCTTATCATCCCTCCCCCCCAGCAGGGGGTATAGTGAAAATTGAACTACAGGGCGTCGAGATTTAACTGAGGTGCGATCGTGTCCCACCCCCGCTGGGGAGGTCTGGGAAAATCAATGGTTTCAACATGACATGCAGCCAGATTCCAATTCAGCCAGGGAAAGATTTCCTCTTTCATATAATTTCTGTTCAGCATTTATTATCATTTATTGCGCTACATTTTGTAATTTTTCTCGTAGTAGATTAATATAAAATTTTAACTTAAAGAATATTAATAGATTTAGAATAAATTTCTTTTTAAAATTTTCAATTAGACCGATGATATTTAATGAATATCAATGGAACTTGTGTAATATGGATATGGCACTTTTAAATATATACGGTTCAATCACTAATGGTACGGTATCCATATAGCACCTGTATAGGTTGCACTGTATAGGTTGTATATTTGTAGCACATTGCATAATATATTAAGAATCGTGTGTACAATGGGAATATCATGTTTAAATTATTGTGCTACCGAGAATCTCTATAATTAAATTAATCAAGAACGTTCAAATTCCAATGAGCGTATTTTGAAATAAATTATATTTTTTTAAATGTTCTGCATCAGAATAAATCATAATAGAATCAGTATTTAAATACTTACCATTTGACTAACAATAAAAAAAACTTATTGGATGAATTTACAAAGTGACAAACTAATTCTAAACGAGTCTACTCATATTCCACATATTTGGTGTAAATCTGTCTAATGTACAAGGAATGTACAACAATTGAATCTAAGTCTAAATTTTTTGTGATGCGATCATGCGAACAATGCTTTCGGTCTGAAAATCAAGCGTCAGATAATATGACGTTTTATTTAATGCATGCTTTTTATATTCTATAACGCTATCTAATTATCTACAGTTAACATGAAAAGTTTAACAATGAGAGATTTAAATCAAATTATATTTCGTGAACTACGAACTGACTATTTCGTTCATTTTATAATCAGATGCTATGATGCAATCATCTCCGATCTGATCATCTGCAGATTATCCTTAAGAAATAATCTCCTGGAAAAGGACTGAGAACAGATTAATCATTGCGATTACGAGTGAAACTTATTACTTCTTACTTTAAAAATGTTTCTGATAAAAATATCGCATTCTTCTCGACCTCAAGAGTTCTGAACCGGTTCATAAAACTTCCATTGCGACGAATTCGAGGTATAGTTTGAATACATCTACTAACAATGGCGACGATTAGAAATGATATCAACGCTCGTACCAACAATTATAGAGATACCGATATTGTAGAAAGCATCATACCGTGCCTTTCCTTAATATATGAGACCGTTCAAAGCGTCCAATATATCCATGTGATTCCTTATACGCTCTCTCTCT
>JAQFYQ010002411.1:0-11741 GCA_034694885.1 Buchholzia appendiculata
AACTGAACATCAGTGGGGGAAAGTACCTAAAACTGAACATCAGTGGGGGGGGGGAAGTATTTACCAGTGGGGGGGGGGGAATCCCCCCATCCCTCCCGGTAATTCGAGCACTGGTCCTAACGCAATTGAGCCTCTTAACTGACTATCACTCTATGACGTTCATGTTTCTACAGAGCTTCTTTATAGAGGAGAGAATGAAATACTGTTTCGAAATTAAAGCAAAATATTTTGGTAACCGAACAAAGCGGCGCCACTGACCAAATGCAGCGAAGTTAGGTTGTCTATAATAATTGTAGTATTATGTTTATGTTTTGTTCTATTTTATTTTTCTGCCGCCATTATCTCCTTTTTCATTGACATTTTGAATGTCAAAGATTAAAGTGACCAATTCGCATAAAGATCTGTACTCTGAATATAAATTTTTAACGGACGAAGTTTGGAATCAGTGCTTGGAGTGGGCTAAATTCAAATTTTGTGGTGACGAGCGAGGTCGGAATCAATAACAAAAATTTTACACGCTAATGTTGAAAAAAGATTTAGATTTGGGGGAGCGCTTAAGCTCTAGTCCTTGATAATTTCCGCCAATTTAAATGGTCACGTATACATCCAACTCTTTCCCACTATAGTGCACAATAGTTTCAGGAGGAGTGCACATTTTAGAATTTATGAGTAAACACCTAGACTAGTGCTATTACTTCACGTGATGCATAACTCAACTGATTTATTCGTTATTTCTCAAATGTCTCTACTTTTCCTTCAGATTAACGTCGTCACTCTTGTCATCAAGAATGGCTACCCGGTCTGCGGGTCACTGCCATGGATGCCACTGCCGGACCAAACGTTCCTCCGTCCATCTGGATCTGTCACGTGACCCGGACAACAACACCACGGACGTCCTGCAGGACTACCATCAGATCCCTCCCCCGGAGCCGTCGCGCCGGCGGTACAGCCAGGTCCTGGACTTGAAGAGCACGGATCCGTGGGACACCCTCCTGCAGGTCTGTCGCAGAGGGGACCGGCAGCACGCTATGGACACCGTCCTGCACATATCGACCCTCCTTGCCGCCGGACTCCTGGTCCGGACGACGGGGGGTGAACTAGATCGGCAGGATCAGAGGGCGAAGGATGGAACGGCGTTGTTTTGGGCGTGTAGTCATGGGTTTGATGGTGTGGTCCACGCGCTCATCACACTTGGTGCGCGGGTGGATTGTAAGAGTTTGAGCAGTGGTGCGACGCCTCTACACGCCTCGGCCGATCATGATAGAGTGGATATCACAAGGTTTGTACTTGACACTTTCCTCCTCTATGATCAGAGCTGATGTAACATACTCCATATTAACATACAGTGTTTGGTGTCTCCTAGATGGAAGCTATAGCCAGGTGTTGGTCTCCTATCGCAATCCTCGAGTCCGATGTTGTGTTAAAGTTAACCTTATCGCCTTACAGGGCCAGTGTGCGTAGAAAGCACGTCAGTTTATTACCTATCTTATTACCGCTAGTATATTGACTTGTACTCCTTTATATTATGAACGTCATTGCATACACAATTTGTCCAATTTTTGTTACGAATAGCCGCAGGCTGGTCAGAGAATTGATCCCAGGACATTTTGCTGACGAGACGAATGCCTTACTGACGAAGGTACTTGGAGCTCTATGATTGACCACAAGTGGGATCGTCGAAGTGTCTTTTAGTCTAACGCTGCTGATAGTAAATGCGACCTGATGTTCAAAGTTTCAAACGCTCTCTTTTAATTGCAATTCCAAACATAATGACATCACTAGCTTTCATGAAGCTAAGTGGTCGGAAGCTAACAGACTGGTGACACTGGTCGATGCTAAGTGGTCGGAAGCTAGCAGACTGGTCGATGCTAAGTGGTCGGAAGCTTATAACAGACTGGTCGATGCTAAGTGGTCGGAAGCCAACAGACTGGGCGATGCTAAGTGGTCGGAAGCTAACAGACTGATCGATGCTAAGTGGTCGGAAGCTAGCAGACTGGTCGATGCTAAGTGGTCAGAAGCTATCAGAACTTGGACTGGTCCATACAAAATACTCTTAACAGATGCAAATTAATCTCCTCCCATCTGACCAATGTTAGCCTCTGAGTTGTAGGCTTGGAAAAAAATTTAAAAAGAAAATTTTCTTGAAAGCGAGATTATTATTTCATTTTTCATAAGTTATTATTTCAGTTCCACAACAGGATTTTTGCGCCATTTTAAAATATTCTTAGAGTCGACCTCTCCATTTCGAGACCGTTCGGAGGTTTAAATGTATGGACGGAGTGGGGGAGTTTACCATAGTAATATTTAACTTGTGAAATGCAATGAATGAAATCCAATTATGATATTTGCATTGTGCAGTAGCCAACATTGCCATACACAGCAGTTTACTTTCATACTACAAATTACAAATTTTACACTAAAATTGTAGCTTTAATGTTTCCCTTGCTGTTATTCATTACTCTCTGCTGCGTTGTTTGCAGGTATCTGCTGGCTCACGGGGCGGACGTCAGTGCAACCACTAAGCTTGGCGACACGGCATGCCACCTGGCGGCCTACAGAGGGCATCACAGAGTTGTACGAGCTCTTCTAAAAGCTGGATCACCTTGGCAAGCCCTTAACTGGCGCAACCACGACGTTCTTGACGAGGCCAAGGCCGGGGGTAAGGTCAAGGAGGCTGAACTGATCACAAGACTAGTCGCCAAGTACGGTGCATCTTCTTAGCCCCGTGGACTGAATATAGACTGATGGATATCATCACTGATTTGAGATGGCGACCGTGGAAGGTTTTTTGACAATTTTCCCCAAGCCGCTGAAGAGGTTTCAGATTTGTCAGGTGCAACAGATGTACAGATCAGTGGTAAGAGTTTGTGATCGTCTGAAATCGGCAGCGTGGTTCAAATGACTGAACTCTCACTTGTTTAAAAGAACATTTTTGGTCCAGAAGGATTTGGGAGATGTTGACATTTCCTACTTTATTCATTGCTGAGATAAGGAAGTTATCAACAGCTTGCCTGTATCGACGTTGCGCTTTACACTTTATTCCTTCTTTCTACAGTTCAATGCAAGTCGTGTGTTCTATTTCGGCTGATTCGTTGCCGAAATCGTCACCTGGGCTCGTTCACCAAATCTTCAAGCAGGATCACCATGATGACAAGTTTGGTCCTCACGTTATTCGATTTACAAACCGTATTTTAACTCTAATTGTTCAGGGGCACCAGATTATTTTTCAGAAGTTGGAGTGGAAACCGCGTCCTCTATCTCGGCGCGCGGCGTTGCGGCCATGTCTACTAATGTAAAGAACAGGGGTCGTGGATTTGCTACGGGTTGCTATGGGAAACCTCGTTCAAGTGTAACCTGACTGCGCCGTCAGACAGTCGTGAGTGCGGGGTTCAAAGCCAGTACGAGAACTTGTCTTGACATCTACGTATATGCTTCGTTCTGTGATAGGATAACTGATGCTTTTACATTGTATGCAGTTTTTATGTTATTTTATTTCTGTGTTTTGCTCGGACTGACTGATCATGATCTGTAAGATTTTAATTTTTTATATCTTAATTTAATATGGAATATATCGTGTACTTGTCGTTATTAAAAATGTGATATGTATGTATACAATATAGAACCGTGCATTCTTATTTTATGTCATCAAATTAAAATTTAAATAATTATTCAAATCATAATTATTATAGATTTAAAAATTAACCGAGAACAGTTCCTCCTATGACTCGCGAAAAAGGCACCGATCGAGAAGGGTAAATGAGAAAAATACATGTGATACCTCGTTGCCTTTCTGTGCAGGAACAGGCTTTAACGCAACTCATGGCCACGCACAGAATTTTTGTATGGTTTTCATGAGAATTCCTCACTTTTTATGCTCTCTTGGTCTGAGTTTACGAAAAGCTCAAAGTGCCACATATAACGTATGAGCCCAAGAACAAGCCCCAAGATCAATGAATAAGAGCATGAAAGGTGAAATTCTTGTCTTAGAATCATTGTCATCGTCGTCCTAATTTAGGTTTATTTGAAATTGTCGTCTTCACTTCAATACTGAATAATGAATTAATACAATAAATTACAGCATTTTAGCTATCACTGATTAATTATAATAGCCTACAGCTGCTTACATGCATTGTTTTTGTGTAGGAATAGAAAGTTACTCTGCTTCTGAACAAATATTGGTAAATATAAAAGTTTATGTTGTAAATATAAAAGTTTTGGAGGAGAAAAATGCAAGAATCATTCATTACTCTATGCCTTATTTGTGACGATTGCGGCTTATAGTTACCTCCCATTTATCTCCCTTTTTGACTACTGGAGCGCCATTACTTCTCTCTTGCATACAGATTTGAAACCAAAGTTGAAACTGTTCTGAAGGTTTTGAACATTTCGCCAAGCGCAAGTGCAGAGATTAATTTCATTCGCCAGGTGGTGACTATGCAAAATTTATATAGTCGCCACCTGACGAATGAAATTAATTTATCAAGTACACGATGTTATATGCAGGACCCGACAGTGCAATCAGTAGCACTTTCGACTCGGTAAACCAAAGGTCTCGAGTTCGAATCCTCTCCGGGGCTGTTGTAGCAAAACTTGGGCAAGTTGTTCAAGTCCCATTCCCTCATCACCAAGCAGCATAATTTGTTACCAGCTTCACGGCGGGGACTTCATAATTGTCCATTTACAGTCTACTCATCAGACTTGATGAAGAGCCTTCCCAGTGGGTTGCTGGAGGATGGGCTCATAAGTAAGCAGTCCCAAAGAGCGCCAGAAGATATCATACCCCCCCCTGTCCATCAGAAAAATGTTCGTCCGCCACCCTTCCCGTTCGCCAGAAAAAAATATTATTTAGCCCACCCCGCTCGCTATAATTGTTGCCTCCCCCCCCCCCCCACTCGTCAAGGCGCTAAAAGGGGGGCTGGCTTCCAGCGCATATCGTTTAAAAAGCCAGCACGCCACTGCCTCTTCCCGCTACAGTCCGGCGGTCCATCTTGGTGACGTCAAACCAACTCTGCAGACTTGGAGACCCGGACGAACATTACAATGATGATGATGAGCTTTTCAGCACCATCCCTAACCTCATGTGAACGTAATACATTAACAATAGCTCGAAACCGTGGAACACGTGCAGTGAATCATAGATATTTCCATACATGAAAATTTAAATAGATATTGAAATAGGAACGATTTTCAAAGCTGTATGACGCTCGGGGAACGTCTACAACGTCGCATCGTATCATGGCCGAATGATTCTACAGAGCAGTTGCGGTGCATAGATCGTGAACGTCGTTGCTAGCACAGGCTACACGGTGAACCCTTATTCCGAGCTTCACTTGACACTAACAAAAACTTGAAATCTTTCTGAAAGTTTGATGTTGTTGATACATAGCTGATGTCGAATTTCATTAGCATGTAAATAGAAATAGAAACTGAAATAGAGATCATTAAAAATAGTATGGAAATAGTAATGTTTTTTTAATCGTATCGAAATAGAAATGAATGTAAAAATGGAAATAGAAATAGATTGAGAGAATGATTCGATAAGTATGGAATTGGAAATAGAAATATACTTTAATATGGAAAAATATCTATGCAAAACTGTTTTCCTCAATTTTAGCTCATTAGGAAGAACCGCTTGCAAGCAGGCTCAATGTGATTAAACTATGCAGCGCATACACGACATTTGGATGAGTTGAACGAGAAGTATGATAGACGTGCTCGTAAGACATAAATAGAGCACTACAAATTATTTGTACCACTACCGAATGTGGGATGACCAGATAACTCATTGGTAGCGTGCTCGCCTCGTAAGATTGTGGGTTCGAATCCGCGCCGGGAGTGTTGTCTGGTAACAAACTTGGGCAAGTTGTTCATTGTTCCATTGCCTGTACGGGAAGGACCTTTGGCCGCCCACCCGTACTCATCTGGCCTAGTGGATCGGTGGTTTAAGTCATGCGTAGTAATATGCAAGACAAATAACCATCGCCACGACCTGTCTTCGGACAGAGCACTCTCATCACCGAATGTAATCTGTGAATGAAATTGATGAAAATGCTAAACTTACAGACAAAGAAATAAACAAGTACTTAATATGTCATTAATTTTCATATAATAATATATGTAGCAAACGATTTGCAACAATCAAACAAGCAAATACATTAAACGAGCAACTGCCAGACAGCTCTGATGAAATAACAACAGAACATTTCTTTGCACACAAACTTGTACCTGTGGCCTTGGTTACAGTCAAAACTCGAGACTGCCTACATTCAGGATAACACAATACACAATTATTCATGTTAATATGTTAATATCCGTCAACATAAATACAAGTGATTACAAAGATATTCCTAAATACAAAATGCAAAACAAAGATCTAGCATGAATTGAAAAAACAAAGAAAATTTAGACATGCCTGCTATATTAAACGAGGACAGCAAGAAATATATCAAATAATTTAAAATGACTAATATATAAATAAGAATACAAATTTAATTATATTAACCTAATTTAATCAATATTTAATAGCATATTTAAAATAGGTGAACAACAACCTTCAAAATATATAACGTGTATGCAATGCACTAGTTACATCATAGCCACTACATCTTGATTTAGCCAACAGGAAAAAAAACGTAACCCAGTATAACTACAAAGAATCGATTTAAGCGCTAGAGTCCAGCTCACAAACAGCTCAGCTGTGGGTCAACTGTCTGTTCAGCAACAGAATTGCGTCAAGAGAGAAAAATCAATATTTCTACATACCAATGGAACAGGTCACATACGACGACAGCGTTACCCTTTAACCTGTGCTTATAATAGGAATTTCTCAGAGAAACAACGTTACTGCATCAAGTACATCAAATACTTTGAGGTAATAAACTTCAGAGGGGCCACACAAAAATTAAACAACTAAAGGGGCCATACAAGAATTAATCAACTCAAAGGGAGCCACACAAGAATTAATCCTTAAGACAAGGCTAACTGCCGTAATATTTGGTCACAATTACCTCAAACACAACTAATTCAATCTAGTCCTTTAAAAGCATAAAAATAGGTTAATTATACAGTTGGTTTTAATATAATTAAACACAGTCATCATTGTGTATCCCCCTTCCGTGATTGAGAGCCTAGCTGGCCACACTACCCGCACAGAACTGGCTACTCACTCAAACTTGTCTACGCTAAAGCGCATCTAGAGATCGGCCTCATACGATTAATACTGCCACATATTAACACTTAAGAATAATAAGTTAGTTGTTACATTCAACTGCAAACATAATTATAACATGCAAAAACTAAAAAAACATAATTGAAACAATGCACTGTATGTACTGAATTAATTATCCGTTTTAAATTAGTTAGTCGCTATTCAGACTTAATTTCCTATTACTGTTCTGTTTAAACAACAGATTATAATAATTAGTTACAAACAAGTAAATATAGCAAGTCGGTATAATAAATCTATATACACGAAGTACTAGCAGCAGTACTAGTACAAAACAAAGATAACTTAAAGCAATATTTACAAAACAATAAATATCAAACACTGAAATAACATTCAGCTTGTCTACTCTAATAAAATTGATGTTATATTCTAATTCAATGTTCAATATTCAAAGTTCATTCAATGTTATGAGATTAGAAACACAAAATACCTAGCAAAAAACAAATCAAAGACAAACAATAGCTTTCAGCTCTATAGATTGAACATGATAAGACTCACTTTACAAGTCATCTTTGACAACAACCTCCATAAGCAGTACTCCTCAAGTCTAAAGCCACTAGTCTAAAGCCACTAGTCTAAAGCCACTAGTCTAAAGCCACTAGTCTAAAGCCACTAGTCTAAAGCTACTTGCTTAAAGCCACTAGTTTAAAGCCAGATAGGATAAGACCGATCTGAACAATTCATTCGTCAAAAGGCGCTGAATCAGAGGATTCCACCTTTCTACGCGCAAAAAAACAATGAAAATACAGCCACTAAACTAAAACAGTTCAGGTAATGTTCTACAGCTTGATTTAGCCTTACAACATCATAGACCAAACCCGCACTACAGATATTTCTGAAAAAAAGAAGAAATAGTAACGATCACATTTGATGCCGCAACAAGTCACAACCTCCACTCAAAATACTTCACACCACGAGATACGGGTAGAATAGCCACTGGTGAAACAATTCATTACACACATATTCTTAATGACCATGGAATATACATTTAGAGGTAGACATGACTCCACACATGTATGAGCAGGATTGATTGGCTTTCAGGTCTCTTGAAGTACAAATAGATGTTGTCTAACCCAACAAGGCATGATCAAACTTGTGCGAAGTACCAAGATTATATCGCCAATTTATAAGATACATCAACGGCTCAGAATCATTCCGATTCTTCAGGCCGATTCTAAAACTGATACTCTTTCAAATTTCCAGCAAAGCTCTTTCCTTACTCGCAAGTTACTTAAAATGCTGACGACAAGAAATATATATACATTAATTCACCGTGCATTGTTCCAAAATACTGAAGTAACTGTAGCCTACGTCACATGTAGCCAGCTGAATATAAAGCAAATTGCACAGAACATCTAGATGTCATAAAGGGGATATAAAATATTAAACAAGAGAAAACAAGAAAATGAAGTTTCCTGCGTAATAAAGATGTAATGTTTAGTCATCATAATGCTTAATCATCATAATGCTTAGTCATCAAAGTACACAGTCATCAGAAGGCTTAGTAATCATAATGCTTAGTCATTACAATGAGTTATCATAAAGCTTAGTCATGAAACTTAGTCATCAAAGTACTTTGTCATCATAATGCTTAGTCATTACAATGAGTTATCATAAAGCTTAGTCATGAAACTTAGTCATCAAAGTGTTCAGTCATCATAATGCTCAGTCATTACAATATTAGATCATAATCAAACGATCACTACTTTGTCACATTGTATCATTGGTTGTAAAACAAACGAAACAAAATTAAACTATTTCCTAAGCTAAAATTCTAACCAAGTTTTGAGCTCATAAAGCTCTGCAGTAATTTACCCAACAAAACCACAGAGACAGACAGAGGCAGAAACAGAGGTATAGTCATGCAAATACAGACAGAGATAGGTAGAGACACAGAGGAAGCCAGAGAGCCTCAAGTAGGCATACAGTCAAACAGACTGACCGCTGACTAGAGCTTCAACAGTTTCACTACTGATGGATGTAAAATGATGTAATCAAACACCTGAACATGACACCTATAGCATCAAACTAATTAAGCAATTGAAGCAATTAAGCACACGAGTTAAACACATGCTTAATGACGCACCATATCACAACATGCACAAAGAATATGTACAGTATGCTCGGTAGGCTCAAATTATTCCCTCATGGAACAAATGAAAGACAACAAGAATCAGAAAATACTAGAAACCTATTTACCCAAAGAGAGCTCACAATACAGATAAAGTCATAGCTCATGCTAAATCTCGCTTTTGTTTACACATGCCAACTTGCATCATTGCCAGTTTGAACTTCACAACTCTGCATGTAATCATATTAAAACTAAACAAAATATCAACTGTCAATTCTCCACAGTGCTGCCGGGACTCACCACGTTCCTACAAGTGCTTGACGAAGTGAACAGCGAGATTGTTATCATCAGAAAGGGCAGCCAACTGTGAAACTTCAGAAAATCTCAAATATATATGCAACACTCTCATGACCATGTCAATCAGTGGTCAAGAGAGTGCCCGTCGACAATTCTCTCTTAATAAAGGATGTAAGTTGATAACGTCCAACCCACTGTAATTTGTCCCAGCGCTATTTATGGACAACCCACCTTGAAGTGGACTAAGCCAATCTGTACGCTAACGTAATGATGCATGAGGAAATGCAGCTCTTTAGGGGAAATCATCGTCATCAGGCAAACATCAGGTAAATCACAACGACACAATCACACAGTTGACTTTCCTACAAACAGCGAACCAGAACTCGTGTAAACAAGATCAAACAAAACAACGAGCGCTTTAGACGAGAAGTTTATCTGAGACGGAGGCGTCGCTCTTCTCGTCAGAGTTTGGTTTCAACGACGGACTGACATCATCCGCCGAGAACCTATCCCCGTGCCGCGACGCCAAGAAATGCATCAGCGCGAACACCACGAATATTGCGCTGGCGCACGTAATGATTATATAGCAGAACGCGTGTGCACCGTAATACTCGAACGTGTATCCGGTCAACCACTGGAAGAGGAAACCTCCGAGGGACGAGCCGGAGTCGATGCAAGTTATCGTCATCGAGCTGATCTCGATGTAGCGGTTCGCCCAGCCGAGACACGACGGGTAGAGCTGACTGGAAAAGAATCCCATCGAGATCGTTAGAATCACGACTCCGACCGCATGATTAGCGAAGAAGTTGAGTAGCACGGCGGAAGTCAGCGTGCCAGAGATCTGGACAAAGAGCAAGACGTGGACAGGCACCCAGCGAGACAGTACGAAGGCGACTAGGCGGCCAGCGGTGAAGCTACTCCAGAAGTAGATGCCCAGCCAGGCGGCATCGTTCTTCGACAGTCCGAGGCTCTCGATGGCGTACGTGAAGAGAAACTTTCCGAACGAGCGTTCGATTCCAACAGCAAATATGTAGAAGACGAAGAGCAGACAGAGGATTTGGATTCCGAAGCACGTCTGCCCACCAGAGCACCGACTTGGATGTATGATCTGCCGCCACTTGGACTGTTGAAGTTGAAACGCTTTCGGCATACGAAGGATAAAGAAAACGATGAAGATAAGGGCCGCCAGAGTGCAGTAAATCCCGATGACTGCGTATGGATACTCAATCCGTGATTCACGTATCTCCTCGGTACTTTCGCTTTGATTAGTATAATCATCGATTGTGAGATCAGTCTCGTTCAGATTTAGCTCAACAAACGAAGAGTTTGGCAGATCGACTGTCGGTAAAGACTGATGGCTGGAGATGAACGGGCGAGATATCAGAGATGCTATGATGGCACCGAAACCAAAGCCGGAATGTAGGAGCTGGTACGGCCCTTCAGCCCGTTCCGCCCAAAGTACAGCAACCGTCGGGTTTGCACCTGCAATCAAAAAACAATTTACGGAAGTTGAAGCGCAACACACGAATCCATTCAAGCTAATGTTCTATCACTATCGTATGCTAATTATAGTATTTTCAAAATATTAGCTATTCCTTACTCCTACAAAATGTGCATAAAAGCTCAAAGTCATTTATTTTTAAAAACTGGAACATTAATTAACAAAAGCTTATTAAAAATTGTACTGCTACAATAAATAAATAAATAAAAACTATTTTAATTGATGGTGATAGAAATGTGCTCGAATATGTTAACCTAGATTCATAATAATCAGTTGTTCAAGCTGTTGTAAACAATGACTACAAAATGTAATCACTAATCAATGTAATCATACTTCACACAGCGTACAATGTTGTTTCAAGTACGTAGCAGCTCAGACTAATGTAGAAAATATCTTACTGATAACAACTATAAATATGACCGCCATCTTTAGAGTTTTTGTTTGAACATTGGAAAAAACAAAAATATGCAACACGCACACCTTTCTGATTACAGTTGATGGCCTTTAAAAGGTTGCAGATTCATCAAAACTTACAACGAGCTAGGATAACTCCGCCTGGGCAGGTCTCATAAATTGAGTTCGCACTCATGATGAGACCTGCTGCGCCCAGTCCCCAGTCTGGGAAGGGACCTGCTTAAAGGAGAGGT
>JAQFYQ010002412.1:0-11741 GCA_034694885.1 Buchholzia appendiculata
ACCCCCCCCCCCACCCCCCCCCCCCCCCCCGGTTACGTAATTCGAGAACTGATTCTACCTGCATGGTACGTCTATCCAACCTGCAGTGGCCGCACCATGGTTTTGAACTTGTATAGCCCGGGACGAAAGGATTAATCATGTAGCCCATCCAAGACTTGTTTCTATATGAGGACGTTATTCACTTAATTGATCGCGTTGATCACATGTCTGAGTTGCATATGGTCCATATATAGACCAATTAAAGGTATCGATCGTTCCTCGAGGATCGATCGATAGACTCGATCGGGTCTATCGGAGAACAAATTATTTCGCATCTCCTTGATACACTTGTTGGTGAACTTGTGTTGTATTTGTTCGATATCAGATCTATCTTAAGTCTTTGTTGTAGTGAGACCACGATGAGAACAGAATTAAACAAGACCTATAGGTAGCTAGAATAAGTGTTTTGTATACATGTGCTTATTTGAAGCGTGATAATTTATTTACTGACGATTTATCACCAAGGTGTCTGTGTCTGATACGTCGATCGAAGGTGATCAGCTCTATATAGCTGGACTTGAGAAATTAATTGATATATGGAAGGAATGCTCTGATCATCAATTAATTGTTACGCCGACCAATGCATTGAAGTGGATCGTCATTGCGATTAACCGGGATACCGTTCTTCGCTTGTGCGTCAATTAGGCCTACGCGTCTACATAGGTGGCTGATACGTTTCTTTCTTCAGTGCTCACGGAGGAGTGAATCGATACGCCGGCACTCACAGAATAAAAGAAATGTCTGAAGTACCGAGGTGATCGACCCTTGACATTAATGTCCTCAACTAGAGACGCGATTCTACTGTTCCCTTTAGACTCAAGCGATTCGAGACCAAGTATCTTCCGAAGTAGAGCCGAATGGGCGATGCTGCGATTCTGTAATTATCCTTAAATAGATATTTTTGATAATCCTTTAAGCTTAGAGAAGCTAAGAAACATACGGATGGGCAGTTTCAAGGACACACCATGTACATGCCAAAGGCTGCACCATGACAATGGACCACGCCTACACCGACATCGCCATCCTCAAAAGTAGCCAGACAAGGGAGAAAAACCAGGCGAGAAACGCACGATACGACAATCGTTCTCGTCAGATTGTTGTTAACTTTTGCTGGAACGGCCTTGTGGTCCGAGTGGGCGTGACAACCCGCAGCAGCTGAACAAATAAATTCAATTTTTCTCTGAAAATAAAACTAAAAATAACTTTTCACCCTTTCTCTTCCCCCACACACCCTCCCGTACAACTTTCCTGCCCCCCTACGTGACACCCACTCAGCTCTCAACCTTGGAGGACCGGACACGCAAGTAACTGACGAGGGAAGGAACACAGGTGAATCACACACGGCTGCAGGTGCTCCTGACAACGGGTTAGAGAATGTTGAGGGTTCGATTCTCGGTCTTCTGTCTGCTGGTCACGTGGTCTGCTTCTCTCACAGCCGCAAGTAAGTCTGCTTTCATTCTTTATATTTTGGTGTACTCGTGTACTTTTGACACCATTTTATTGTTACTACTATACATTTGCTTAGGCCCTATGTTTATTATCTAATTATTTAATTTTAATGTTTCTAAACATTAATTTGGGTTATTTTCTCATATTTGGTAGAAAAACTCACTATTTTGTAAAATTATGTTGTTCTTGACATTCTTCTATCAATGGCATTCACATGGCTTTAGTGATGATTTTACTTTTCACAATAGAAGCATTGATGTGGTTGAGATAATATTAGAACATAAAGCTTCATGACATGAATAACTGAACTATTGTTTTGTATGAATAACTTTTTGTATGAATGTCTTTTATATCTATTTTGTGTTCAGGTCAGGAGTACTGCAGCATCGCTCAGTTCCCATGCTCCAATGGCAAATGTATCCCCAGTAGTTGGCAGTGTGACGATGAGGATGATTGCAAGGACAACTCTGACGAGGAAGGATGCGGTAAGTGGATCCACACTATCTATCCACTGAGACGATTCTTGATTCACAGTGAATTGATTCTCGGAAGTTGTTCAACTGGAGTTGTTCTTTCCTCTGTTTATTAGATGCCATCTTGAATTAATTGAAGTAGGTCGATGCATGAACAAACTTCTGTGATCATACGCAAATAGCACATTTAGACGTATTTTATGCAAATAACACAGTTGAACCTATTTTAAATAGCCTAGCTCATATAGGCATATTTTTTGAAAATTGTACAGTTAGGCCTATTTTATGCAAATCACACATTTAGACCTATCTTATGCAAATAGCATGTTCTGTTGTTTAAGATTAATCAAGACCAAACAGTGTGCTTTGAACTGTGTGATTGTCTCTATAACGCTTGCATTCTATAAATTAAGTTCCTTTTTTTAGCCGGATAACAAAATGATTTTCGGACTTTTTTCGATATTTCCGGCCCAGATATTTATAGCCCTCCTAATATTGTGCTTCTGGACGTGTAGCGTGTCATATTAGTGTAGCCTACTTGACCACATCACTGCCCTGTTCCCTATTGAAATTCCATTTTGTTTATTTTATATTTTATTTCCATTTGTATTGAATTTAAGTCATTTTTTGAGTGATAATTGCGATGATAATGATGATGAGTGTTTAAATGATGAATAGATGGCATTGTTGACCTACGTTTGTATTGATTATTGATTAAATTCTGCATAATTTTAATACCTGTGTGTTTCTAGTATCGGAAGGCTGTCATGTGGACAAGGAGTTCATGTGTACAAGCGGACACTGTATTCCGTCCAACTGGAAGTGCGACGGCGAAGTAGACTGCGGAGATGAATCTGACGAGGCTCCGCACATATGTGGTAAATTTGTGTTTTGTTTATTTTCTATGGTTGATTGAATTTACTATGGTGCTTACTCTAAGATCCTACTAAAATGGTAATTTTATAAAGATGGCACTTCATCAGACATTTTGTATTTATTTATTTTCTATATTTCGTAGAATTTACTGTAGTGCTTACTACAAGATTTTTACTAAAAATGGTATATTCATAAAGAGCCAAACTAATTGCAGTTTGAGGCTCATGGTGATGTAGGTTTTTTGCATTATAAGGACTTGATCTTGAACTTGGGTTTTCAGTGCGTATTTTGTACTCTGAACAGAGCCAATATGATTTTGTGCCTTTTTTGGTTATGAAAGTTAAATCGGTCGGTTCCTTAATGATTGTACCAATGATATCTTGAATCACGGCTTCGTACAAGGTTCCGGTGTCGGCGCGTGCCGGAACATAATTATGGATTTTTCTAAAGCAATGCATATTCTTCCAGAAATTCTCTGTGTTCTTGTCAGGAAGGTTGTGATGCTATGATTGTAATTCGTGTTGTGTCGTAGAGAATATAAAGTGTGAGACGGATCAGTTCAGCTGTGGCGAGGGCGAGCACTGTATACCGATGTCGTGGAGGTGCGACGGACGTGTCGACTGTAACTCAACACTGGACGAGAGTCCAGAACTATGTACGCTTTCTTCTCTAGTAGTATGACTTGGGCAACGGTCATTCAGACTGGGGATGAAATGTTGTTCACAGGGAATTCCTTGGATTTCTTTACATGTTTAAAAAAAATTATTTATGGCTTTATCATTACATCTTGATTTCATTAGATTAATATTATATTTAATATTTAGTTATTAAAATATAAAAGTATATCATGATCTCTTGTCCACAAGGTACTATGTTTAGACTATCACAAACTGGAGATTGTTGGAAGGGATCTAGAAAATATATTGAGCATTTACAGGATCCATACAGGTGTCTATAGATCCCTCTCTATATGTGTTCAATGTATTTTAATGTATTTCAACGTTTTTCAAGTATTTTCAAGGTATTTCAAGGTATTTTAATGATCCCTGTCCATCAAGGAAGATGATGATCGTTACATGCGTTCAAGACATCTTAAATACACCGGCATTTATGCATAGTTGCAATTTGGTCAAGAAACAATGAATAAATCAATCATTGTAAAGATAATTGCTTTGATCATTGTAATGATGATTGTTATAATTGCAACGATAATTACATAGATAACTGTAATGATATTTTAAATAGTAATTGAAATGATAACTGTAATGATGATTGAGACGATGATTTTTTCATGCAGCCAAATTATACTTCCATCCAGTTAATCGAACTCATAGTCTCTAGGCGACAGTTATACAAGTGACTTGGCTGTATGTATGTGTACTCGACCCTCTATATGACGCCTTGTGTTTGTCTATGTATGTGTACTTGACCCTGTGCGTGACGCCTAGTGTTTGTGTATGTATGTGTACTCGACCCTCTATATGACGCCTTGTGTTTGTCTATGTATGTGTACTCGACCCTCTGCTTGACGCCTAGTGTTTGTCTATGTATGTGTACTCGACCCTCTATGTGACGCCTAGTGTTTGTCTATGTATGTGTACTCGACCCTCCGCGTGACGCCTAGTGGTTGTCTATGTATATGTACTCGACCCTCTATGTGACGCCTAGTGTTTGTCTATGTATATGTACTCGACCCTCTATGTGATGCCTTTGTGTTGTGCAGGTGGTAACGCAAGTTGTCGTGCTGATGAGTTCCGTTGCGCCGTGTCGGGACGGTGCATCAGCACGCAGTGGCTCTGCGACCTAGACGCCGACTGTGAAGACGGGTCGGATGAGGCCGACTGTGGTACGTTGTGCTCGACTGATGCATCATGATGACGATGATCATGAAGTAAATGTTGTATGTGTTGTGATGTTACGAAACGGCAGCAAGTTCCAAACAATTGTCTGTTCTCATTGTGTGTAGTGCATTTGGTTTTTGAGATAAAGTTGGCTCTTTTTTAATAATTATTTCATTCAGTTAACTATGTTGTGGGCATCGGATTGGATTACTTTTCTTTAGTGCATACGGTACTGTTAATATAATGTACTGTTAATACTGTTGATATAACGTACTGTTAATATAATGTAATGTTAATTACTGTTAATATAACGTACTGTTTATAATATAATAGTTGTGCTGTGCTGTAGTTGATTGTATCTTGCACGCTGAACGGAGGTTTGTTGCCGTATTGTTTATAATATAGCCTTGTATTACAATCCGCAGTTTTTCTCACCGTGAGTGTTGACAGGTCCTGAGCACCCAGACCACCCATGCTTCCCTTTTTCATATATTCTCATCATCTCCACATACTGTGCTTCCTTCAAATCAAGAACCATTCCCATTACTTTATTCATTCCTCTCTTTCTCTTGCCATCATTCTTTCTTTTGTTGTATATATGATGCACTTCTTACGCACCATGCGTTGAAAGCTTAACAGAATCGTGGGTGCATATTATTGTATGATCACCTGACTAATGCCGTGTTGTGCATGTAGTGACGGTGACGTGCAGTTCGGCGCAGTTCCAATGCGCGAACGGTCGGTGCATCCCGAAGATGTGGCGGTGCGACAGAGACACCGACTGTGTCGATGCTTCGGACGAGCGTAACTGCACCGATGGCTACAAAGACTCGGCAGGTTCCCCGGGGAGGGGGAAGGTTGGGGGAGCACGGAGGTGCCCGGCGGGGGAGACGGTGTGCACGGAGAGCGGGGAGTGCGTGCACGACGCGTGGGTGTGCGACGGGGACAGGGATTGTCAGGACGGATCCGACGAGGAGAAATGTTAGTTACATTTTGTCTTCATGTAGAATGATTAAGATTACCGCCATTGCTATCAATTGTTGTGTAAAATTCCACAATAGTCTGAGAAAAGGCGACAAGTAATTTAGCTGGAATATTTTTGGCTTGCTCGATCGGGTAAATATGAGTAATTGTTTTATTTTTATTATTTTTTATTGTCTAATGTCTAGTGGAGTATTACTATCCTACGGGAAGTTTTTCCTGTATATTGCTCAGAGATATCGAGCGCGGACAATATTTGTTATGATGTCATTAGTTATTTGGATGGTACTATGGGCATTCGACATCCGTAAAGTCGTCAATAATTTGACCTCCTCAAGTCTAAGCCAAGTATAGTTAAAAATTATCAACACTGTGTGAGTTATGCCGTTATATAAATTTGAATGTTCGGTCGCATCTTGCTTGACATGTAATTGTGAATCTAATCTTATCTTATATTGAACTGATACAAAAACACGGACATGAAGTTAAATGATTGATACAGTGCTGTTTTGTATCATGTCTTTGATCAGATTTATTGTTGCATGACTTGCGTGTTGTGCATGACTTGAGTGCTGTGCATGACTTGAGTGTTGTGCATGCACAGGTGCACAAAAGACGTGCTCGACGAATGAGTTCCGCTGTCGGCGCAGCGGACAGTGCATGCCCGCAGAGCTGCGGTGCGACGGACGCGCGCACTGCTCCGATCAATCGGACGAGGAGAACTGTCCGACACCAGGTATCTTCCGTTCACGTGCAGTTTGTAACTTCTCTTGTGATTGGTTTGCTTCAAATGCAACTTGTGACATCTATTGTGATTGGTGTGCTTGAAATGCAGTTGGCAACGTCTTTTCTGAGTAGTGTGCTTCATGTGAAGTTTGTAACGTCTCTTATAATTGGTTGCTTTGTGATGATTTGTACGTTTCATGCACGGCTATGATGTCTCTTTTGAGTGATTGGTCAGTTTCACACAGAGATTTATCAAGACACTGGCCTAGGCAGGGGAAGATGAGGCATGAGTTCTTGGCTAGAATTTGTACGTTCAGATTTGAAGAGATTTGGATACAGAACTCGTGACTGTGTTTCGTTGGAAGTGATCAATGTTGGAAGTATCCAATGCTTGTTGGCAAGGAAAGATTAACGTTAGCTGATGCTAATGATGAGCTCGTAGACTGAAACAAGCAAAGTGAAAAAGACTAGATTCAAGCGTACAGCAGACCTAATATATGGTAGATTAATCTTTTCAGGTTGGAATGTGTAGACTTTCATCTACTAATCGTCTTTTGCTAGTATCCCAATGTGACTTGTTGGTCTAATGGTATGAATGATGGTGTTGAACTTTGAACGTTGTAGTATGAACGTCGTCTGTATAGCTGTGTAAGTGTCTATCTGTGTCTGTGCCACTAGCTTCATGCCCTCCAGGTATAGCTGTGTGTCTGTGCCACTAGCTCCATGTCCTCCAGGTATAGCTGTCTATGTCTGTCCCACTAGCTCCATGTCCTCCAGGTATAGCTGTCTATGTCTGTCCCACTAGCTCCATGTCCTCCAGACACCATGTTCGACTGTACGGGCAACAAAGGCAAGTGCATTGATTTGTCGAAGGTCTGCAACGGTGTCGACGACTGCGGAGGACACGAGGACGAACATCCGAGTCTGTGCGTGAACAAAAGTACGTGCACGATTTATCTTTGTACGCATATCATAGTTGCTAGTGTTGTTACTGCCGGCTCTCTCTTGGGTTAAATCGCTGATGGGTTTTGGTTGTTAGCAACCTCTATAGCGTTAGTGAGTTTGTGACAAGAGTTGTTGTGCGGTGCATGTGGAATCATGGATGGATTGCATTTGGAAACAACGTTGAACTTTAAGTACGAATCTGCTCTAGAGGCTTGTGCTGCAAGGTGATGCGATTCAACTAGGCTTCATGCGTGGTTGCATGTGAACGATTTTGATTTGATTTTATTAATAATTCAAAGTTTGAGGATTATGCACCTCTGTTACAGTGTTTTTCTGCATCTGTTTGTCAGCTTAAATCACTGTATGTGTGTCTATCTGTCTGTGCTGTCTGTGTTGTTCTGTCTGTCTACATTGCTATCTATCCCTCTCTACTGTCGATGTATAATTTAGGCCTTGTACCATTATTGTGTATGTTGTGTAGCTAATTCACGTATGTGTTGTATAGCTAAACCATGTGTTGTATAGCTAATCCATGTGTTGTATAGCTAATCCATGTGTTGTATATCTAATCCACATATGTGTTGCATAGCTAATTCATGTGTTGCATAGATAATCAATGTGTTGTATAGCTAATCCACGTGTTGTATAGCTAATCCACGTGTTGTATAGCTAATCCATGTGTTGTATATCTAATCCACATATATGTCTTGCATAGCTAATCCATGTGTTGCATAGCTAATCCATGTGTTGTATAGCTAATCCACATGTTGTATAGCTAATCCATGTATGTTGTATAGCTAATCCACATATGTGTTGTATAGCTAATCCACATATGTGTTGTATAGCTAATCCATGTGTTGTATAGCTAATCCATGTGTTGTATAGCTAATCCACATATGTGTTGTATAGCTAATCCACATATGTGTTGTATAGCTAATCCACATATGTGTTGTAGAGGTAATCCATGTGTGTGTTGTATGGCTAAACCACGTATGTGTTGTGTATAGCTAATCCGTGCATGGTGCACAACGGCGGCTGTACACAAGGCTGTGTGTACACTCACATAGAGCGTATATGCACGTGTGACAAGGGGTACTACCTGGACAAAGACGAAGTGACGTGTCAAGGTTTGTTTGGACGTCGATAATCATTTCTTTTTAGCATTTAGATTTATTGATTTGTGGCAGTCATTCTAAGTCCAAACTGTTTCTTTGTTGTCTTTATATTACATATCTATCTCCACCCGCTTATAGTCTACTATTCGCATTCACATGATGTCTGTGTAGATCACAGGTGCAGACTTCAGCAGACGACCTCGGGGGCTCTTGGTGACTGGGTTTTTACAACCGTCTCGCCTCTGAAGTCATGTACTTTACCGGGATGTGCAGTGACATTATTCTCAGTTTTCCCCCTACCACAGGGCACATGTGTGTGTGTGTGTGTGATGCATAAATGTTGCAACTTCCGGTCACCTTGTTTGCAGTACAAGCAGGGATTAGATGTACGCATACTTTTTCTATTTGTACATAGAAGGACACAGAGAAGAATTCTGAGGGTGTGGATTAGAATGAAGTGAGGATTAGAAACCAATAATCTAAGCAAGTCTATAAAATCAATCCATGATTTATGTACTGTAACAAAGTGGTGTTATTACAATATCATTTAGAATACAGAATTCAGATTCTGGTCCCAGATTCCAGTTATTGTCAATCAGTTGTCAGCTGTGCACAGGTGCGCTTCTTACAATGTGTGAACAATAATGTGATCTGTTGACAGGTTGACAAGAGCTGTGCTTATATTTGACTGTGTTTTTTTTGCTATAATATTTTATGGTAGATCTATTTGTATTGATCACAGCACAGTTCAAGTAATCATGTGTCACATATTGACAGTTGTGTGAACATTTGTTCCATGTTGACAGGGGCATGAACGTTTGTCCTATGTTAAAAGGGGTGTGAGCATTTGTTCTATATTTATAGAGGTGTGACTACAAGTCCCATGTGGAGAGGGTTGTGAACATTTGTTCCATGTTGACAGAGCTGTGACACATGGCTCATGTTGACAGATATGTAAACACGTGTCCTAAATTGTCAGTTATGTGAATATGTGTTTGACAGATGTGAACGAGTGTGCAATGCACGGAACCTGTTCACAGCTCTGTGTCAACAAGAAAGGATCTTACAAGTGTTCGTGCGTCGACGGCTACCTGTGGGACGCGGGCGAACACTCGTGCAAGGCTGCTGGTAAGCTTTCCCTCTAGGATTTGTCTGTAGTTCCATCCTCATAGATTCTAGACTCGTATTGATCATTCGTATTGATCATCGTATGGTATTGTTCTAGATTCGTATTATGCATTGATCAGCTCTTGAATGAAGTTATATTAATTCCTTGTTTTTCACAAACTTTTTTGAGCGGTTTAGTAGTGTTGCTGAATAGAAGCTAAACTCGAGCCTCGGTTTATGCCTGCTGTATATTATTGAGTACAAGTCGGAAAATGTGGATTTAATTTTGGTTAAGAAATTAGTGACCTAGATTCATGAAGCAGTATGATACGGTTGACATGAAGTTCCTTTGAACGTGGACCTGTTTTGCCTGTCTTTAGAGAAACATCAAAGAACCGGGTAAATTGTAATGCCTGACTTTGATGGACCTATCAGGCTTATGCTGGACATAAATAATTTTTTGCATGTAATTTTATTTGTTTATACGAATAAATTGAATACATTTTCGTGTATACGTTTCATTTTGAAGGAACAAAATGAAACACATATAGGTGAATGGAAAATAACAAATCTATCGGCATTACCCTTCACTATGCCATGTGTTTGTCATGCCATGTACTTGTCATGCCTTGTACTTGTCATGCCATGTACTTGTCATGCCATGTACTTGTCATGCCATGTACTTGTCATGCCATGTACTTGTCATGCCATGTGTTTGTCATGCCATTACTTGAAATGTTGTGTAGATGGTGAGGCTCTAATGCTGTTTGCGAATCACCGTGATGTTCGAGAGATGCGACTCAACACCGACCAAAACTACAACCAGCTCCTCGACGGACTTCGCAGCGTCGTCGCCCTCGACTACGACTTCGACGGCAGACGACTTTTCTGGACGGACGTTTCTGCTAAGACAATCAGCAGGTTTGTGTTTCAACAGCATGTTTTCCAATCCCATAAGAAGTCTAACGGTTTCTTTGCAAACTTAAGATAAGTGTTCGTTTCTTTTTTTTCTGGAAATATTTTGTAATAAGGTGTCTCTTGTCGGATCTAGTATGTCATTGATAGATTTTTGTGCAGTTTTATGGATAGAGCATTTGCAGGTATCACCAGTGATAAATAAGTGTGTATACAATGCAGTTAAAAAAATGTTTTTTTGTGAAAGATTAAGAAAGAAATCAAATAATGCGTATGTGTCTTACTTCAGTTTATAATTCAGCTATAGAAACTTACAATAGAAACTGGTCTTCTTTTTTCTTATGCTCGTCTACATTCTATGTGTCGCTGTTACAGCGCGAGGTTTTACACAAACGACACCGGGCTGACACTAGCTCCGGGTACCTCTGAAGTGTTGGTTCATCACGACGTCACGAATCCCACAGGACTCGCATTCGACTGGATCCACAGGAACCTCTACTGGACGGACGCTGGGAACAACCGGATTGATATGATGAGTCTGAAGGAGCCGCGTGTCTCGTCTGAGGGTGGGGAGAGTAGGGATGGGGGGAGGTGGAGGAAGACGTTGTTTAACACGAACCTTGATGAGCCGAGAGCGATCGTCGTGGACCCCAGGGAGGAGCAGCGGTACGTGGTGCAGAGGGTTCTGTGTAGCGTAGTGTGTGTCATCATTATCATACTTTTTGTTTTCAGTTTATACCATCATTACAATCACAATCATCATTTATGCTGTACTTCTATTAGTTGTTGTGTCCTGCTGTCAAAAAGGGTTAGTGGCTCAAACTATGCACTGATGTATTGACTAAATGTCTATTTGCTTGTTTTTCCGTCTCTTTTTTCTGTAATATTTTTGTTTCCGTACGATTGCGGGTTAGACGCGTCAAAATAGAACTTCTTTCTTTTGATAAATCATTCAGACTTACTCCAGTTACTGCAATGCGAACAAACTCGCGCAGACAATAGGATATGGCATATTTTTGCCATATCCTATTGAAACTGAGACCTTTGCCGTGCTCTCAATTGTTTATACGTTATTGCCAGTGATATAGGCATTTTCAAGGCATTTTTCTCAAGGCCAAGGCATTCGTTTTCAAGGTCAAGACAAGGCAAGGCATTTGGAAAATAAGGCAAGGCAAGGCAGTAAAGTGCCGCAAGTCGGCATCAAGGCATGAAATTATACAGTCGAGGCATTTTTTGCACGGTCAAGGCATTTTTTTCAAGGATTTTTTTCCAAG
>JAQFYQ010002413.1:0-11740 GCA_034694885.1 Buchholzia appendiculata
CTACACTGATAAGTACAAGGACACTACACTGATAAGTACAAGGACACTACACTGATAAATATAAGGACACTACACTGATAAGTACAAGGACACTACACTGATAAGTACAAGGACACTACACTGATAAATATAAGGACACTACACTGGTAAGTATAAGGACACTACACTGATAAATATAAGGACACTACACTGGTAAGTATAAGGACACTACAACCTAAGCCGTATTTAAGTGAAACTACAAACTGATAAGAATAAGTAAAAGTACAAACCAATCAGTACAAGAAATCTACAAACTCTCAAGTTTACCGAAACAAAGTCAATGAGACCCTTTTTACATACAGAGTTCAAGCAGAGGTGACTGACCTTAGGCCAAGCCGGGTCAACGACCTCATGTTCCCAATAGATTCTGGAATATCCAGTAGTTCGTTGTGCTGCAGGTCTAAAGAGATTATCTGTGTACAGTTTCCGATCTCTGCAACAACAACAACAACAACAACAACAATGCAAACACTCAATTCACTCATTGTAACAACAACAACAACAACAACAACTTCAGCAATGCAAACACTCAATCCACTCATCGAAGCAACAACAGCCACAACTGTATCAATGCAAACACTCAATACACTCATCGAAGCAACATACAACAACACTCATCATAACAACAACAGCCACAACTTTATCAATACAACAACTAAATCCACTCATCGTAATCCATTATTTATTATCCACTTCTGGAATCCAAGAGATGCCAACGTACTCAATAGGTATTATTACTGTCACAATGCTTTCACATTACGCTTAAGCTTCCTATGAGAACGGCTTAAGCGTCGTTACCAGTATCGTTCTTCACAAAATGCGAACAAGGACAAGTAGACTACAGGACATTCGACTGATTAACAACTAGAACAAGGAGAAGTAGACTAAAGAACATTCGACTGATCAACAACTATACGACTGTGCATTGCCATCCTTCGATTAGGCAGGAAATAATTTTTCTGGAGGTATGCCAATCCTGGCGAGAATAATTGCATTGCCTATCATGTCTAGCAACACACCAAGTATCATAATTATAATGCATGACATCACTGGTATCTGAATTGCAAACAAAACTTCATTGATACTTCTCAAACCCAAAAGAGGTGGCAACACGTACTACTCATCAGAGAGGTGATGACAAGCTGATCTTCATTGCCATATGGGCGGTTATTGATGCTCATGAACGAACTGAACGGTTACCTATCACAAACTAATTTGACGATAATAAAATCATGAATACAAAATAAATATTTATAGATTTAGTTAATTCACATCGACGCACTTCAAGAACATGTATTTTGACAACAACAATTTCCACACATTTTCATTATAACTGCACACAGTTTACACCCTTGTACTACACAACACGAGGAAGATTTTAATCTCTAGACTGCTTGGAGATCTATATCATTAGAAAAGTGAGACACTACAATCAATTCTTCTTTTTATCCACTATAATATACAAGCGTTACATATCAGCCGATCCTACTGCAAATCCCAAACAGTTCTCAGAAATGTTACCGACCTTCTGGTAAATGCTCCAGGTGATTGTGTGAGACGTCGAAGGTCGTAAGGTTAACCAATGAGCCGATGCCGCGCGGCAACTCGCGAATCTTGTTCTCTCGCAAGCTCAGCATCGTCAGATTCTAAGATTAAAATCACAGCCGATGTTGTTTAAAAGATCATAAATGAATACTAATTACAAAGCTACCTGCAGGAAGTAAAATTATCATTTTGACACAGCGCTAAATAAGTTTATATATATGATATGCATCCATAGCTTGTATAAATCATATATGAATAAACAAGTACAGGATAAACGATCTATAACGATCTATAAAATACAATATGTAATATGATAAAATATATAGTAAATTACAAAACTATATATCAAAAAGTATATAAGATGCAAAATCACACAATTACAACAATATTAACACGAAATCGTCTTGCTCGCCACAATGTTAACGGAGACATATTTCATATTATCAAATCTAGAACACTTGCTAAATTGATAATATTTCTATCTGTGCATGTGATCAAAAACAACTAACAAACAGGTTGCTAAACCTACAATAAAACAAATGTAATGTTAACATCATTATTGAACCGTATGTTGCAACTATTCAAGTGGTAATCAACATAGAAACTGACATTATAGCCGACAAGACTTTAACGCTAATACCCTACTTTTAATGTACGCAACAAATGTAGATCCAAATTTTTTATTTTTTTTTCTACCCGTTATAGATGAACTTTTTATCCTGTTAATAAATCTAACCGAACAAATGCGTGTGTTCCTCTAAAGCCGCGCACTAAATTCACACAGCAAATTAATGCAGCACATTCACTAGATCAATAGTCTGGTTGAAAATAAGTTTCACAATCAGCCAATCTTAAACTATAACATGATACACATCGTAACATGATACACATAAAAAAAATGCTAGTCTTAACAGAAATATCCTTTGTCATCAATGAATAATGCGAAACAACTAATTTCTACAACGTACTTTTAATTTCCTAATGTCGTCCTCGACAACTTTAATTCGGTTGAATCTAAGCAAGAGATGTGTTATCGATGGTAACGTGTAGACTACCGGGGGAATCTACAACAAAGCACCGTTTTCACATTAACTATATATATTACTCACACGGTAAAACACAATGTTACGACATAGCACCGAGAGTTGCTTTGATATCATTAGTATTGAGTATTGACCTTACTTTCACCCAGCGCGGTCAGTGGGCAATAGTTTGACCTAGCTTTTCCAAATGAGCTCGGCTGCGGAAAAGAGCTGCTGCGGAAAAGAGCTGCTACGGAAAGAGCCGCGGAAAAGAGCGACGGGAAAGTGTTTCGGATGAGAGTATCTAATAGTAAAATTCCTGCTGCTGCAGCGCCAAAACTGGAGCAGATTTAAATCTACATTAAGCCACTACACATGATTTATACTTTGGGCCCGATACATTCACATCAGAATACACATATAATTGAAGATTCCACCAATAATGTCCTATACCCATAAAATTGTTCATAATTCGCTTATTACAGCACATAAACATTAGAAAATCGATCGAATTATCACTAGTTTCAACAAGATTGATTGGGTGGGGTTTAAAGGCCTGTCATAACACATACGATATATCGTGCCTGCCAGAATTTATACAAATTCCTTTAAATATATAAAGCTTGTCTAGGATTAAGGGAAATACACTCGAGCACACTAATTTCTTTGATGCCATGTATTTTTAATTTCATCTTCTTTCGCTCATCTGATATCCAATCCATTGTAAATTACAAACTTTTATGTTTCATTCACAAATAGCAACTGCTTTCTGATAAATATTTTCAGTAACTGATCTTTTCAACTTAAATTTCTGTAATTGATATCTTTTATCACAGAAATAAACAACCAAATTAGTACAGTGTTTCTCCAGTGTTCTCCACCCATCACGCATCATCTGGTCAAACCTATCCACGAGAGACACGGCTACCAGACACGGCTCTACTACCTGATTCAGTTTGTTGTGCCTGAGGTCGAGCACTCGTAACTTTGTGAGGTTCTCCATCGACTCTGGCAGACTCTGCAGAGAGTTCTCGCTCAGCGCAAGGGTCTGCAAACTCGTCAGATGTCCGATCTCGGGAGGAAGACACGTCAACTTGTTGCCGTAGATGTAGATCTCAGACAACTGTGTCAACTATCATCACACACACACAACGACCTTCACATGAACATCCAGCTTGACATGATCACGTTTTACTAAACGGCTATGCTCTAAACATCAAAACCAAAAATTTTTGACTAGATTTGAAAGTACTATTTAAACAGTATAAAGTTTGAAGAGTAAAACCTCCCGCATTATCGATGCTCTGCAGGGATATGCAACTATCCATTTCTTGCATTTCGATACCAGTTCCTAGACAAACTAACCACCAATAAACTGTCTAAAAATACAATAATTTCCTCATAACCAAATGTTTACCTCAATACTAATCAAGTGTTTGCATCACTACTCAATCAAAGAGCAGATTAACTTCAGAGTATTTTCCTATGAGGAAGAGAAATCACTGTCTTTCTAGTATGAGTTTGCGTCAGCAAAGGCACGTGCTGTCAGGGATCAAAAGTTAGCAGATAACAGTGAAGTTAGAGAATTATAAACGGGTGATGATGATGATTCCAGTCAACATTTAGTAGCTAATATATTGGTCCTACTGACTGCTACAGAGAGAGGCAAGGCACTATGGCAAACAGTGTCATGAATACAAACAGTCGCACTAATACTAGCAGTGTCACAAATACTAGCAGTGTCACAAATACTAGCAGTGTCACAAACACAGTGTCATGAATACAAACAGTCTCACAAATACCAGCAGTGTCACAAATACTAGCAGTGTCACAAATACTAGCAGTGTCACAAATACAAACAGTGTCATGAATACAAACAGTATCATGAATACAAACAGTGTCACAAATACTAGAAGTGTCACAAATACAATGTCAGTACATGTGCAATATATTAATAAACATATCTCAATATATGACCCGTCGAGTCATTCAGCTGATCACAAACTGAATCATTGATATATAACGGAATGATAACAATCTGCTAACAACAGTAATACTATAAGTTGATAATATTGACAAGAAAACAATGGACAGGTATTTACCTCTTTGATACACTGCGGTAGAGTACTTATCTACAATATCCAAACACAAGAGTATTTATTAATATTAATGCATTTGAAAGAAAACTAATAAGCTGAAAAGGTGCAATGTTTTAAAATGCTGGAACATACTGTATGTAAATATATATTCTTCTATTTCTCACTCCAACACAAGTTGTAACAGTTTTCATGACGGAGAACATGCAGACAATTTTCAGCAAACAATTCAATTTAGCTGTGTAACTGTTTCAAATTTTTTACACAATTTAGCAAAAATGAATCAAAAACTGATCTTTGATACAAAAAGTTCACATTAATCTAGAGAAGAGGAACCTTATTGTTTGATCCAGCTATCTACGATCTACACATTACACAGAGATAATTCTAGTCTGAACGATAAAGGGCGTGTGAGGCTGATGACATAAATATTTCTGAAATTCTTGAATATATTTCGTATCATGCAAACAGAGAATTATATAGCATGTACTCTTCCATTAATCTGTTGAAACCTAACAAATCAATCCTCAATCCTCACAGCTTCAACAGAAATTAAGCAGAATTACTTTGTTACAAAAAAAAATTATATATGACATCGAATACGTGAAATAAGGAGCATGTAGCTACATACAATTACCAATACATAATAGAACACAAAGAATGGCAAAGGGCCTGTTCTTAGAAAGAACATTCCTACTTATCAGGAACAGGAAGAATCCGTTCAAGAACCGGTATTCACAAACCAGACGAGTGAGAAACAGTTGATATTTTTATCTTTTATACTTGGAACAATTTTTTTCCAAATTTTAATTAGATATCCTTGAAATTAAAGCAGTCATAATATAGCTGGATACATTGATGTATATACGATATAAATAAAATTTAAACATTTCACAGCCAACCACAAAACTCTTCCTGTATCTTATTTAATCTTTGTTTACATAGTGTCTATATCTTGATTGAAGGTCATGATTACATCTTGACTGAAGGTAATGATTACATCTTGACTGAATGTCATGATTACATCTTGACTGAAAGTCATGATTACATCTTGACTGAATGTCATGATTACATCTTGACTGAAAGACATGATTGCATCTTGACTGAATGTCATGATTACAGCTTGATTTAAGGTCATGATTACATCTTGACTGAAGGTCATGATTACATCTTGATTGAAGGACATGATTACATCTTGACTGAAGGTCATGATTACATCTTGACTGAAGGTAATGATTACATCTTGACTGAAGGTCATGATTACATCTTGACTGAAGATCATGATTACATCTTGACTGAAAGTCATGATTTGGAATACATTTAAGTTGATCAAGGATCAGTGGCCGGGCCAAGGTTACTTGGGGTTACATTCCAGCTGAACTAGGATCAGCGGCAGGGTCAAGGTCACTGAGGTTACATTCCAGATGAACAAGGATCAGCGGCAGGGTCAAGGTCACTGAGATTACATTCCAGTTGAACAAGAATCAGCGGCAGGGTCAAGGTCACTGAGATTACATTCCAGCTGAACAAGGATCAGCGGGAGGGTCAAGGTCACTGAGGTTACATTCCAGTTGAACAAGGATCAGCGGGAGGGCCAAGGTCACTGAGGTTACATTCCAGCTGAACAAGGATCAGCGGCAGGGTCAAGGTCACTGATGTTCCATTCCAGTTGAACAAGGATCAGCGGGAGGGCCAAGGTCACAGAGGTAACACTAGCATGTCAGGACATCTAACCGGTTTCAGTCTACAGATAACCAAGTCTAGAGACTACATGTAGTCTAGATTGCCCAGCAAAAAAGATTACCTGCTAACCAAGCCAAGATTACCTGTAGTCTAGAGATTGCCCAATAAGAGAAGTAATTACCAGCATTCTAAAGATTACCCGAGAACAGATTTGATTACCTGTAGTCTTACCAATTAATAGATTTTATTACTTATAGATTAGAGTACCCAGTAATAGATTAGAATACTATAGTCTAGATATTACCCGGTAATAGATTTTATTACCTGTAGCCTAGAGATTACGGGAAGGACCTTTGGCCGCCCACCCGTACTCACCGGCCTTGAGCATGGTTGGTGGTTAAGTCAAGCGTAGTAATACGCAGACATATAACCATCGCCAGGACCTGTCTTCGGACAGAGCACTGTCATCATCAGCCTAGAGATTACCTGGTAATAGACTTAGTTACCTGTAGTCTAGAGATTACCCGGTAACAGATTTGATTACCTGTAGTCTACAGATGTCCAGTGTAGTTGCTCCTTCCTCCCGACACTTGTGTAAAAGCTTCGAAACGTCCTACATTTCCACACACACACACAGCAACATAATCGTTTTCATTTTGAAATCTTCACACCATGATCGTCATGTTAAAAACTTCATTACTAGCCAATGCTCACTTCAAATAATAATAAAAATTCTAAAATTAATACACCAACTCTCAATATCACAGTTATAATAATATTATTATGTTTTTATTACTAAAAGAAAAATCAAAAATAATGATTTATATAACAATTAGGCTCAAAATGAATATATAAATGCTTATGAAAAAATTTAAAGTTCGTGATGCTATCTCCTTCTGACATCAAAATGCAAATAATATATTCTCTACTATGCTCAATTGAAAATATGAATAAACCCCTCTAACTGAGATTTACATCCATGGGGAATCTTGCCTACCTCCTTTAAACCATTAGGCCTAGTAAATGAATAATATGTAAAGGCACATCCTGATATAACGCTATGATTGGCTACATGTCCGTCACATATAACATCAAGCACATTTCTGAATAGCAACATGAATATCTACAAACTTCAGCAATCATTAGTTTGCTAAAAATTAATCTTTGAAAGATAATTGTCAAGCAACAAATACCAACATCATTAGGCCCACAACACTAAAAGCAGCACAAGTGTGAAGGATAAGTTCGAATAGCACGTCTTACCATCAAAAGTCATGCGCCAAAACGCACGCACATCGGCCTTGATGAGCTCGACAACACAAGACCCCAATCACTGCAACTAACCAATATCACATAATTTATAACAAAAACTTGTCAGAAAGAGATACGTACAACTTCAGATTTCTTCTTTCCTTTTGTTTTGCGTTGTCTTGTGCCTGTTGGCTCCATGATGACAACTTGCTTTATCTGCGGCCCACTATCCATCTGCAATTATTACACAAAATAGATACAGTACAATAAATCTACAGTCGTTTTCAATTTACAGCACATGCCTCGCACTTTGACCATAAATATCTCCCACCTTGACCATACAAACCTCGCACTTTCACTAGAAATACTGACAGCTTCAACATAACGTTTCTCGTTCTTTACCATACAGGTCTCACCACATTTACCCTACACATCTCCCACTTTGAACCAACACATTTGCCAGTTTTATATTCACAAATTTAATACTCTACAGGATCTAGCATATAGTATCTGGTAATAATTGTCATTCAATTTTCGAGATAAACACATTTATCATCAGTGCTCTTGGTTCAATATTGAAACAGTGGACCAACATGCGACGATCACCGGACTCCCTAGACCATTTCATACCACTGTTTCAAAATTGATTCATCAATTTATAAGAACTCAATAGGCAGATATTTATAATCTACACTGCACCTTCATTCAATCCCAAGAGCTGCGACAATAGAGAAATACCACAAATTAGATCATAAAAGAGATCATCACAGTAATATTGATCATCACAAATATTGTACACTCTACAGTTCAGAACAAACCTTCTGCGTATCCTTCGTCGTGTGCTCGACTTTGGGATCTTTCACACGATCAAACGACGCCTCGTTGCCTGTAGTGTTGCTTCCGGCGCCATCTATATCCGTCGACAGCCCCGGAAGATTCGGCAGCTCAAAGTCTTTCGAGTGCGCGCCCGCACCAGAGTCGAAGTCTGTGCCGCTTGAGGCTCCCGCTCCGAGCGAATTCTTGCTTCCCTGTATGTAGATGTACTCGTTGCCCTGATAGTCAGCAAGACGAGCGGCCGGATCTGTTGATGTAGGTTCTGCGGTCTGGGAAGAACTCTTTGTACTTCCCTTACGGTGCATCGCAATCCACAACAGCGATCAGTACGAGTACCGGACTACGCTCAATTCAGAGGCATAGAGGTTTACGATGGATGCCAATGTGTCAAAACAATTTCTGAATTATACAAAAATATATATTCGCGATCTCGATGCTGTCGCCTAAGATGTATCGAAAATATCTACAAGCCACTTGCCGTCTTTATGCAAACCTGAAAAGCTTTATTCTTTGCTAGAAGCAAACACGAGTTTCATCAAATTAATTTCTTCAAAGAATTCCAGAGTTCGTACGGGCAGATCAGGTATCCGAATACTTGCTGTTCGAACTTTATTGGCACGATTTGTTTAGTAACAATTAAATCACAAAGCAAAATCAGTGATGGATAAATTTTACTATATTGTCACAATCAGCTACGAACACGTGATCATTCGTGTCTACGGCTAGACACCTACAGGTGCAGGTCAAAAGTGTGCAGAAATGATGACAACCTCTACTGTATTCCAGCTCGATGCAGCTCACTCGCCTCCAAATGTTGCCAAAATTGAAGCAGTACAGGTCTAGAAACCCAAACGAAACCTATGAAAAGACGGACAGAAACTAAATCATATTTTGCATTCCTTGTGAAGAAACTCCCAGTCAGTTCACAGCTGGCGATGCGTTTTTGTATTCATAAAATAAGATACGCGAAATTGATGCTGCTGCTTTGCATGATCACTTGTAGCTTCACAGTCTGTAAACAATCAATTACACACAGCAGTGAAGTTAAAGTTGAAATCATTCAGTCTTGTATATACATATACTGCATACATATTCGTAACATGTACACCATAGACCTCGCACCAGGTGGAAATACATCCCATGTGAATGGACTAATAATAGATTAACAAAGTGTTCTTAAAACGTGAATCTTCAAGCATGAAGTGCGTGCACTGATTGTTCTGTTTACAACTTCATACGGGCAAGGACCACAAGTCATGCATTAAATATATAAATAGCTTGAAAGGACTAACCAATGAAAATAATACACTTATGTCAGGACTAAAGCAATGAAAGTAGCTCATGATGCACAAGCACTGTCGCATCTAAGACGAAATTAGCTCAACATGCATAATTGCATCTATTATACACAACATTGCACCCATTGAATAATGTAATTTTGGGAAGTCACGTAATACAATAGTTAAGAAAAAAATAAAGTAGTACAAAAATGTTAAAAATAAATGAGAAATGATTTAACACCCAAACGATTTAACAGCTTCAAACCTGATCACTTGGAAAATTAAATATATACAATATAAATTTATATTGCGGTTGCGTGCTTCACACTTTACCGTTTCATGAAGTCACTTCAAGCACAACTGCTGTTTGCCGCATAACGACATTTTATGCAGAAGACAATAGAGTGAATAGAGCAAGACAACCGAGTGAATAGAGCAAGACAAAAGAGTGAATAGAGCAAGACAACCGAGTGAATAGAGCAAGACAATAGAGTGAATAGAGCAAGACAACAGAGTGAATAGAGCAAGACATCCAAGTGAATAGAGCAAGACAATAGAGTGAATAGAACAAGACAATAGAATGAATAGAGCAAGACAACCGAGTGAATAGAGCAAGACATCCAAGTGAATAGAGCAAGGCAATAGAGTGAATAGAGCAAGACAACCAAGTGAATAGAGCAAGACAACCAAGAGAATAGAGCAAGACAACTAAGTGAAGAGTGCAAGACAACAGAGTGAATAGAGCAAGACAACAGAGTGAATAGAGCAAGACAATGGACTCTCCCTGTAAGAATAATTGTTGTATGCAGCGAGTCCAGCTAATATCATATGATAAATATTTCCTAGATTACGCCCTTCTTCAGAGCTACAGGAAAACTACCGGTATTCAATATTTGGTAAATTAATTAATAAAGCAAATAAATATGAAAAATAATGAAAAATGTGCTAGCTTGAATAATTAAAAAACATTCAGAATATAGTCTACAGTTCATAGTTATGTTCTTAGTAACATAGCTTAAACTATAATTAATCCTAGTGGGTGCCTATAATCAGTGTGGGATTTGTCAAAAACGAGGTGGCGGGGGGGGTCGGACTGTCTGGCGAGCGGGGGGGGGGGGGGGGTGGCGTCGGTCAAAAAACTTCTGACGAGCAGGGGGGTGGTGATGGTCCAAAATTGGACCGCCCCCTGGGTTCGTTCTAAACCGACCCCCCTGGCTTTTTTTCCGAAGCCAGGTGGGGGGGTCGGGACACCCGCCAGGGGGGGTCGAACCCACCCAACCCCCCCGACAAATCCCACCCTGCCTATAATTATTGAAATAACCCGAAATAATCCGAAATAACCCAAAACAATAAGAAATAAAAAGAAATAATCCAGAAATAACCAGAAATAATCAGTGATGATCCAACATAATCATAAATAATGAGAAAAAAATCAGATCTAACTCATATGATCCGAAATAGATCTAAATCATCTGCAAGATATAAAACCTAAAATAATCCTAAATAACCCGAAATAATTATTTCGGATCATTTCGGGTTGTCATATCTCTCAGATGACATCGAAGTTTTTTTCGGATCAATTTGGGCTATTTTTTATTTCTTTCTGTTTATTTCGGGAGATGTCAAATTATCTCAGACTATTTATAGTTACTTCAAAGTATTTCGGGTTAATTTGGATTATTTCTGGTTATTTCGGTAATTATAGGTACAGATTCTAGTAGGCCTTACATCAGCAAACTGTGTTTATACGGTAACTAAAACTCGAACCTAAAGTGGATTCACAAAAAAATAAAATCGTAATAAAAGACGGGTTCTCCTCTAGATCAGTGCACTAATGGGGAAAAAATCAACAGGGAGGGTCCTGTTCAAAAAAAAATCATGAAAAATAATGCTTTAAATTTTGGAATTTAAGAATGGTAAAATGTTCTCTAGGTCCTACCCTAACCCTAACCCCAACCAAAACCCGACTTATAACCCTAACCCCAACCCT
>JAQFYQ010002414.1:0-11740 GCA_034694885.1 Buchholzia appendiculata
TGGTCGGGACGAGCGAGGTTTTCCACGAGCGGGGGGGGGGTGCGGCGACGGTCCAAGAAAATTTTTACGAGCGGGGGGGTGGCGACGGTTCAAGAAAATTTTGGCGAGCGGGACGTGGCGATGGTCCAAAAAAATTGACGAGCGGGGGGGGGGGGGCGACGGTCGGGACATGGTCGGGACATGAACCACAATTTGGTTTGTGAATATGTCCCGACCAACATTTGGTCGGGACATGTTCCTATTTTACATGGTCGGGACATGAACCACAATTTGGTCGGGATATGTCCCGACCATGTCCCGACCACGTGCGTCCCGACAATGTCAATATTTGACATCGGGGTTTGACATCTCGTCCCGACCGTTATCGACGCCTAGGTGTATACCATCATATGCATTGTTCGTTAATGACATGCCCCTCCCAATTTCGCGGAATTCAAGAAGCCGGGACTAGAACCCGGATTCTCTGCTTACGCGACAAAGCCTTCGCCTCTTGACCACTCAGAATTCCCACTCTATTCGTTCTTGGAAGTCATACTTATCGTAAATGTACGCATACCGACATATCCTTTCTATGAGTATACGAGAGCTGCACGACCCATGTAAGTTCAATGATTCTTAGCAGATGTCAATGCGTCACACAGTATTCAAACAACCCAAATTATTCAGATTTTTTCTCTAAAACATGCATCTTCCTACGTCACGACGCCCCTTGCAATTGTATTTGTCTCACTAGTAAGAATAAATTTACTGATCAACATCTCTCGAGACCTCGATCATTGTATGAATTGAATTCTTGCAACGATCCTAATAGCTGACATTTGTCACAATATTTCATAAAATTTCACAGCTGCTAAGCCTGCTATTGTAAACTATATTATAACGGGTATCCATATTTAAATGTTTCTGATACAAAATGAAGTGGTGAGCCGCAGTAAATTACAATATAAAATGAACCTTCTCTGAATTGTAGGCTGATACACCATGGTAAAAAAAACTACAAACCATGCCCACTTTAGCAAATTTCTCGTATACGCATATAAGTTCTATGCTATCAGCCAAAAAAGCTTTTCACATTTTGTTGTCCGCCAATATTGCATCCATAAGAATGAAACAGTTAACCTTATTATTGATATTCCCTGTTAACATGCATGCATGGGCATCAAAAGTTCTTCATTATTCCTTTAGTATACCCTTCAAGAGGGTGTATTCGAAACACCCTCATATTACGACTGAAAGGTATTTTATACCTAACCGTATACCTTTATATGTCATAAAACCTTTAGTATACCTTCAGTATACCTTTCCTATTCCGTTAGTACTAACAGTGTACCTGCCTGTCTGTCTTCTTTCTCTCAAACCAGTAACCACGACTTGCCTCGCCTCTTCTCGTCTGTGCTTAATTCTCTGATGCTTTGCTCTTCAAACGTAAACATCCCCTAACAGCCGACATTTGCCCAACATGTCGCCTTCACATTTTGCTCTTGCATCGCTATGCTAACGTAATTACGCAATTTGCATGTTTCTCACGGCTAGACAACCCTGAATCCCTTCCCCTCCCCCTCCCCCTCCTCCCAGTCAGCGCCACTGGGCGCCCGGTCGCATGATTCTAAGAACAGATCGATAGACTACTTTGATCTCTCACAGATACAATTTATAGAAAAAAAAATTATAGAATATTGTAGAATATGGAATATTGTATCGTGTACTATTCTATTGAAAGTTGTCGCCTTCCACGCGTTGTTCTAACACATGCACGCACATACACACAAGCACATACACACACACTCAAGCATACACACATACGCGCACAGACACAGACCTGGATCTGAAGAAACGTTTGTTTTCTGGCTTGATCTCTTCTATGAGCTGTTTCCAATGTGTGAACTTTCGGTTACAATCGACCCAAAGTTATTTTTAAGTGATCAGATAATTAAAGATCAATTTATTCACAAACTGAGTTAATTTATAACGCAAGGGATAGCTTTCCATGCTCAATGGACTAGATGATGGCGTATCGACTGAGCTCATCGATAGTATTGTCATCTTCTGTTAGTGAAAAACTAAATCGAAACGCCGCCTTCCTAATTACTGCGGGCAAATGTCAGAAGTGCATTGAAACAAAGTGCATATCAGAGTATTTATAAAGAAACCCTCTGTGCTGACAGTCTAAATTGAACTATGACCAGTCTATTTTATGGAGCATCATAATTTCATCATCAAATTTTACTACAAGACTGAATCAGTTAATTAGATGTCCGATCGAAGAGTGCACAGTGTCGTTACAATGTTTTGTACTCGACCTCATCATGATCATGAGTCCACTGGAAATAGACGGGCGTCAAGAACACGTTTCCTGGTCTGGCTTCATTGAATGCTGCTTTTTAAGCACAAGCCACGTCTAACTGACAGCGGACTAGTAAGCCATTGAAGAAATTGCCCTGTACGTCAACTGCAACGTTCATCGTTAAACCGCGCGTTGTTACATTCTGGGCATGGGATAATGACACAATTATAAAAATAGAAGGCATGAGTAGAAGAGATTGCTGCGGTTGTTCCACTACGTAATGAGAAAGTAATGAGACGAAGACTAAACCAAGTAGAAGACATTTACCGCAAACCACAGAGAGCTTCGTTGCATTTTTATAGCGGCCGCCTTCTGTGCTACTGCTGTGGTGCTTCGAGGTCTCCTCCTTTCTAGAAAGCCCTTGGTAGCCGAGAGCGAATAATTTAAGCGACGCGTGACGAGAAAGGTCAGAGAACTGTATTGATTGTTCAAGCGCGAGTCGGCATTTGTTTTTTCCGCGTCGTTTACTAATAATATTTCGATAAACGGAAGAGTTTAAAAACTGAAGAGGATGAAATGAAAGCATCAGGTCACTGACCTGTGGTGTTTGGGGAGGGGCATAGAAAGTGGTCGTGGTCAGCTCATCAAAGACCTGGCCTCACCGGTCGCCATCCCAAATCTCAAAACACTTTCAGCTGTCCACCGCGAAACTTAAGAAACATTGAGAACTAATTGTGGAAAGCACATTGGTTATGCTAGTACTCGAATCATTGGTCTGACACCCACATTTAGTGTAATCCGGAGTAACCGTTGAGAAGAAACAACTCGATAATTGATAAGCCCTATGAACAAGAATTCCCAACACTACAACACTGTACTTGTTATCTCGAGATGATAACCCTGAAGAAAAAGAATCATATACGAATATCTGTCCTAAGAGATGTTCGCAGTCTTCCAAATTTCTAATAATGTATTCAATGGGCTGTTTTATAAAAATCAGTATTTGCCAGATAGTTACGTGTTCCAATGGGACAATTTGGCCTAGTTAATGACCATTGGGCCATTAACGACCAAGTTATAAATATAACCCAATCAAAATCAATGATCTATAGCCACCAATCAGAATCAAACTTTGGCCGATAGTACAACGACGCCGCCCTGGCGAGTACTGTGTAACTACATTTTGAAAACTTCTCATTAAAAGAACGTCTACTCAACATACTAACTTTTTAAGAGTAAAACTATAATTTCGAAAGTACGCGCCTGTTCTCAAGCACTCACAAATCAGAAAAATACATTTCATTGTGATATGTGTTGGTCACTGCAAGTAAATTGTACAGATTTACCAGGTAAATTTCATACTGTAATTGACAACGTTATTTCGATGCAGCAACGAAATATCAGTATAATCGTTACTTTTGAAATGCTATAATTTATTATTCTTCACGTATGTTTAAGATTGTTGATTTTTTAAGCCTAAAAGCTGTTATTGGTTGCGTCGAGTGCAACGAGGTTAGCTGCGCTACATGTAAACGCTTAATATGCCCTCAAAATTTACCACAGAAAATGTGCTCTCACTTTCACTTCAATTGGTTGTTAAAGATTTCGTTCAAAATTATTAAAAGTTGACTTGTGATTTCAGGAGTCGTAAATTTTCTTAAAACAAATTTAATGGCAATTAAGGATCAACGTAAATTCTCCATCAGTTTATCCTAATCAACATTGCAAACCGGTGTGCTACGTACAGGTTTCAATTGCTTTTGAATTCAATTGCTTGAATTAGAAATTAAATGCTTTTAAGGTTGAAACTAAATTTCAATTTTTGAGCAATATGATGAGCTCTAAATTTTTAAAGTGCATCATAATTCAATAGTAAAACAATTGTAACAGTAAAAAATTAAAATAGTGTTCAGTAGCAAAATCACTTAATTTCTTTCCTCATATTTCCTTCAAACTTTCCAAAAGCAGACTTTGATTCAATCCTTCCAAAAAAAATTGTATCGCCTACATTTCATTTCACTCTGATTACATGTATCCCAATCGTCTTCCACGTTGTGTGCGCTTGCGTGCAGTTCGAGCCGTATCATTACAGGCGGAAATGAACGATCCGAGTTTGTCTGAAATCTCAACTCGTCAGAGCGTTCAAATTCCAACCGGCTGTCATCATGCATCATCATCAACACGTGCGTAAATGTATTCAAGCAAAAGAGCTCGGATTAGTTGACGTTGCAGGTTCCTTTTCTAAATCTTAAAGGAGACGTAGTCAAATAAGACTATGCTGAATAATTATACAGCGAAACTCCCCGAATGCGATCGATTCGTCTTCAGTAAAATAATTATATACTTTAATTCATCAAAAAGGATGACATTCGAATGTAATTGAAGTTGTGTGCGCATTCCAAACACGCAGTGTCGTCAAAAGACAATATAATGCGGCGAATATGTTAATTGATGCAACTCAAAACATTTAGGAAATATTTAAGGATATTGCATGATTTGTCATTCAAATGATCATTCAGATCGCAAAATCACTTCAATTATGGCTTATAGAGCGCAGATACACTTGTTTATACGGTGCGTACAAGTCGATACAGTACTATAGTTCCATATTAAGACACGAAGTACAACCTTGATATTCTAACTGAAATAACTTATTTGCATTCAAGGTCATACTGTACACTGCAATAATACGATTGGTTTTACAGATTGACAAGTCAAGCGCATTGTTTTTCTTTTTCACTAATACATACATTTTATTCAAACAAATGAATGGTCAAATATAACAATGGAAAATTAAATTAAAAGATAAAAATTAAACTTCAGTTCAAAACAAAACGCGCGTGCGCTAGAGAGGCACAGTTCACTACAGATAAAAAATAGAAAAATATCACTACTCTTCACAATTATCACTGGGGATAATTAAATCGGTTTGGATGTTATCAAAATGATTTCTCGGTTATGGTAGTTCAGAGAAAAGCTGACAAGCACTTTCACAGTGATCAAACTTATCAAATCACATGTATATACCCTTTTGTATTAAATTGAGGCAAAGTTGTATGCCGGATGCCCTTACTGAAGCAAAAATCCGACATGGCAAGTCAATTGTAAGGCCTAACAACACTGGACCAAAATCTTGGGCGGTTAGTTTTAAGATTAATAATATTTGTCGGCTGTACACTAAAATGATTTTACATGCAAAAGTTCTTTTAGACACATATATGAGAAAATTGCGTAATTTAAGTTAGTGTAATTAAAACAAAATTAATTTTTACAAGTCACTTTCGGTTGACAATCACCGTACATTTTGTTTTCTGTTGATACAGATAATTTACAGAGATTATTTGTTTAAATGAAATATCTAACACACATCTAATTAAGAAAATATACAATCACGCTTTATATGCAACCACTAAACATTGCGTGAACAAATGTTAATAATTATTTCAAAAGGACATTTCGTAACGTTTCGTAAGGCAAGAACATGTACTACAAGTAAACCTAATTTTTATCAGACCGCATCTCGCTTGTGCTGTATGTGATGAAAGAACGGGAGGGAGGGGAAGTGTACTGGCGTGCCTGCAGAGTAGACCCTGACATCGCCTTCAAGCGGTAGCCGCTTAATGGCTACGAACCTCTCGACTCCTCTCTAGCTTACTTGAATCGGGCCCCTCCTCCTTCTCCTCCTCCTTCTCCTCCTCCTCCTCCTTTTTCTCCTCCTTCTCCTTCTCGGCATCACATTCCCCTGGGTCTCCAAGCAGCATCATTTATGGTTTCTTGATGTTACGTTCTGCTCTCTCATAAATGACGCAACGTTTTCGGTGCAGTTCATACACTGTAATCTTTACGCCGTTGTCCGAATGGCAAGATATTTATCATTTCATCGATGAATGCAGATAGCATCATCTGCATACAAGACAGGCTTCTCGCTCCCAATTGTATCGTTCTTCTAAATAGAATTCTACTGCTTTCGTTTAGACTCATTCTCCTTGTCGTAGCGCCACTGACGACTCTCAAATAGTAAACTTCCACTATGCAATTTGACTATAGTGTGCGGCAAAATAATAAACAATAAACTGGCAAATCAACCTACTGAGATTATAATCTACGGTACATTTGGATACTTAAGCTCATGATAGGGGAAATGTAACTGACTATTTATAAATATTTAAATAATTAAGTAATTTACGGTAAGAAGTACTCAGAATAATATTTATTTGTCATGGCGTTGTTTGTTTTTGATTTGTTTTGTTTTCTGAATTATTGCTTTGTTTTAGAATACTTGGTTGTTTATATTCACGATAGAACAAACTAACTGGCTGTGTAAAATATGTCCGTAATCAGGCAATTTAGTATACCAGACGTATTCAGTATATTATTGGCATTCAAATAGTTAAAAAAATAATAATTCTGCATAATGCTATAATGCAAGAGTGAACGACTCTATGATATTGAGATAATCACAGGACTTGAAACATAGCGTACTGAAATGATAGAAAAAGGAAGAGTAAAATGATCGATAAATCATCATTGTCATTATAATCATCATAACCATCATCATCGTAATCATCATCATCATTATCAGCAGCAGCATCACCTGTTTGAAGTCTACAGGTTGCTTTGGCAACAGGTCTGTGCTAAGCGCAAGTATGGACTATGAGTAATGTGCTTAACTGCTCATCACGGCTGAATACATGACACGATAATTAGAACAAATACATGTATGTGAAACTCAGCACCTGGCATAAAATAACAATAGCAACATTTGAAAACTGCATAGTTATTCAATATCTGCCCATTTAAAGAAATGAGAAATCTAACCTACAGTATAGTGTTGCTTATTAAGAAGTCATTAAAAATATATAAAGAAAGTGATGGGAGCATCAGTTTTTAAACAGAACCAAACAAGTGCAGAATCGATTTGAAAAGAATGGCACTAGAATCATGTGGAGGATATAACGTAGAAAAAATTAAAATTTGAAATTAAAATAATTCAGATTAAGTTGTACGTAGAATAACACATGTATATGTGCCAAGGCATATAAACATATACAACATATGCATGATAATTTGTCAATCCTGTATGACTCTCAGGTAATGTCTATGCCCAACGTCTGCAAATGTGATCCAACATTAGCCAAATAAAGAATTCTCGGTCTTTGTCTCATCGTCTAACTCTCTAGACATTGTAATGCAGTATCTTGAATTCTTCGTTTTCCGTCTTTTAGCTAACAAGTCTGTCAAAACATAAGCTTTCAAACAACTTATGGCTTATACGCATAACACCGCTCACATTTTAACACCTCAATGTTTTAGCACTTCCCAATTAATTCGAGCAGCTTATAACAAATAAAAATGCAATACAATAATTTGCTATATGAAAATACTGCAATATTGATCTCGAACCCGGATATAAGAAAGCATTATATATCAATATAAAATATTATATCGAATCATAATTACTATTTATCTATGAGTCCTAATTTCTCAAAAGCCCTTCGCCATTAGTCTCCCCCCGACACACACTGTAACGAAAGCAACTAAGCGTTTCCAATCAAACGTTCTATTACAATTTAGACAATGACTTTCTCCTCCCCATGGGGAGGGGTGGGTGCTTTCCGAGACACTGCAAGCAGCGCCTCTAGCGCTAATTCTTTTACTCTCGATTCTCTCTAACTGAATCCCAATGCTCTACGAGTTTGTACCGAACTGACCTCGTCTCAAGCTGCTATAAATGTGTCGAGGGTCAGAGAAGTGGTCGCCAACGACTTATAAATGGCACGGACCGTCGATTTCTTGACGACAGTAAATTCACCGGCCGTCCCATTTTTTATTGCCCGATTCCAATACGGGCAACAATAGGCCGAACGTAGGATGGGATTATCCTGGAAATATTTATATCTGGTAATTTGTGCACTTTTAGGACCGAGTCGATATCGATTATGTAAACGGAGAAGTGATGGCGTGCGGAGGGTCACCATGCCGTGATCTTTGTGCTGGCAATGATCAAGGAGAAGTGTAAAAAGATTTAAAAGTGTGAACTCTTTCTTGCAGTTTACGTAATTGGTAAAAAAACGTGGCTTTGTAAGAAATAAAAGACACGCCATAAAACCAAGGAATAAACCACACTATAGTTCGTGAACTTTGACGCTGTTAATAATGTTGTGTTTAAGATGATATCACTATTTTGTCAGCTTATAACTCTGTTCTATTATAATTTTAGTCTTTTATTGTACACCAAACAAAGTGCAGTAGTAATAGTTTATCAGACTTTATGAGCCTGGACGACAAAGTCAATTCAAACAGTCAACAAAAAGTGCAAGACAATGAAAGAACCGGATACTCATCTAAACAAATGTTGCTATCAATATCTAGATAATCTGATGTATTGAAGAGTTTGTAATGGCATTTAAGAAGAAGAGTTCTATTATATATATATATATATATATATATATATATATAATATATGTTATGACACTGAATTGCCAAATAATCCTAAAAAACTAATATAGTTGTTAAACACCATAAAATTTTCACAGATTATTAATTCGAACGGTCTGGTCTTGGTTGTTATAATTAGAGTCTACTCTATGCAATTTTCTAAAACGCTGATGATCAATTACGAATAAATTAGGTTGGAAAAATAGTTAATTTTATAGTATTCTTATACCGAAAATTATAGCCCTAGAATCTTCATAACTCATTGGGTTTCGTAATCTATCGTAATTATCTTTTTAAAAAGACATTTTTTTCAAGAGAATATCATATAATTCGCAACAGAAAATGAAAGTCACATCTCTTAAAATAGATCTCAGCTGATGTCAAACGTGGTCAGATACTACATCTGCACCGGAGAAGCGGGATGAGCTCTAAAAGGATTAGCTGCACAATCAACTGCGCTACAGACAGTCATTATTGGTGACTACTGCAAGGCTAATGGTAATAAAATTGTCACACACACGATGAAGCGGCAGATTGTGTGAATCTTACAAGGGCTTGTAGGATTATCGAAATGAGATAAATACGATGTAGCAATATTTAATGAAAAGATGCGGATAGTAGGCTAATCTATAATTATTATCCCAACAAGTTTTACTGATATCACTCGACTTTTCTCTATACTTGTAAAAAATTGAATAGGTCAAGCATTCTTAGCATTACAGTCAGATTTCAAAATCCAAACGGTGATGCAGTCAATTAAATCTTCTTTTTATTTTCGTTTGGAATAAGAATATTAATCCCTCATGGTTATCCCAACACTCTTTTGATGGCAACGCTTGATTTTTCCAGACCTGTACACTTATTTTTTTAACTTTTCAATTGTTTAATTGAAATAGGTCAAGCTTTATAGGAGTCAGATTTTAACATTCGAAAGATTCTGCAGCCACACTATTGTTATTTTATTTATTTATTAATAATTAAATCCTTTAGTTTTTCGCATATACTGTTTGACGACGAGTTCATCACATCTTCATCTTCACAAAATATTTCGTGGATCAAAATAGCTAGCCCGTTTGCGATTTATAAATTTGCGCCTACACAATAATTGTTCACAATTTTGTCTATAGGTTAGATTTTTATTCAAAATATAATTAAAAACAAATCTCAACAAGTCTTTGCAATATTTTTTCAAAACGAATATATTTTCAAGTAAAAATTTCACTCAAATTAATCCCATAAATTAATTCTAGTTCATTTTCTGACGGATGTTTATGTCTACTTAGCTAAAAAAGAGTTTGCAAGCTCAATTCAGTGTTATGCATTACGAATACATCGTATTTACGCAATGCAACTTCAGATTAAAGGTACGCAGTACATGTGAGAGATTAAAGGTACACAGTACATGTTTGACATTAAAGGTACGCAGTACATGTTTGAGATTAAAGGTACGCAGTACATGTTTGAGATTAAAGATACACAGTACATGCTTGAGATTAAAGGTACACAGTATAAATTTCAGATTAAGTGTACACTTACCGATAGGAATCAGTTTCGGCTGAGCCTGCACGACTGTGATGAAATCAAGGCACTGTAAAAAGATGACTAACAACAGAAATGTGGCAACGTCGTTCTTCATCCTCTGACTAGCGTGAGCACTGGATGCTGCTTTCGGTTTCTGGCTTCATGTAATCCACTTTCGTCTCTAACCACTTCAGGGACATCGCGTCTAACAACCCACGAGACATCCCATGATATCAGAGACATCCAAGGCCCAGATAATCTCTCCAAGCCCAGAATAAAGGTTAGCTCTCGCCTCAGAATGGTATCCAACATGCTCTATGTAGAAAATGACTTAGCATTCCGTTCCTCAAGGCAACTTCATTAAATATTTTTCACGAACCGACAACTTGCTACTAAAAATTATTCACTAGTAATATTCGTAGTTGAATACCATATACATGTGAGTATCATGCTAAAAATTTCCTAAAAAGTCTCTGTTTGACTGGGCATGAACGCGGTGCGTCACGAAAAACAGACAAAATTCTTAAGAATTGATAATTGGTAAAAAATAGGATATGATATTGATCAAGAACGACGGTTCAAAGAGTGCCCGATATAATGCAGGACGTATGATGTAAGATCAAATAATTGAGTTTGTCTGAACGCTTATGTTATAGCTACTGCTTCTATAAATTTATCTATGTTCATTAAAAAATTTGTATTTAAATAGTCTCGGAACCTAATATACAAAAGTAGAAACAAATATAATTTAAAAACAACGCAAGCTTAATATTTAAATAACGGAATACATTTGAAACTGTTAGATAGCTACTGTAACATAATCGCCGTTCAGCGACAGAGACGGAAGGTTTTTACGAACTATTCTCCAAGGTGGTTGCTTTAGATCTATTTAACCGAACAAATCTCTGACTACTCTATCTGTATTTTTACACTGATTTGCAAAGGCTTGCCAAAAAAACTCTGGTTTTTAGATTTTACTGCCTTCTTTTTTGACATTTTGAATTAATTATAAAGATAACACTACACTTCTTTGATCACAGTTTCTGACTCCACAACAACGCCTAAATCACGCCATGGACACGCCAGACAAAATGTATTCACGCAATGTTTCTATTAATATCGTCCAGTTACTATAATAAATCCAAAGAGCAGACAGACTGCGCCGATATCCAGCACGTAAAGCAAACGTTAAGCTCCACTAACCACCGATCAGCAGTGAGCACGCCTCTTTCTCTATTCTAACCAAGACAACGCAAACGTCGCAGCAAACCCTTGTGACGCAGCTGTCGTTCTACAGCATTCAGCTTCCTTCGTCTATTATTCCCTGATAATAACCGGAAGGCATCGTAGCGAAGAGCGTCGTTGTTAACCGTTGCCTGGGAGTTGCTGCGCGCCACGCATCGCTCCTCACAGACAAAACCTGTTACGTCACTCCTTCTCTCTCTCAGTTCTCTATTCGCTAATGGATAGTGGAAAGTCAGAGTGAGAGAGGAGAGA